>PVIW01013836.1:0-25716 GCA_004026585.1 Noctilio leporinus | reverse complement strand
ACGGGGTAGGGGGGAGGGAGAGGTAGAGGCAAAGATGGGGAGCAGCTTAGACAAGAACCTAGTATAAAGGAACCATGGACATGGACAACAGGTGGGATTGACTTTGGGGGGAATGGGTGGGTGGGTGGGGGGACAGAGGGGAGCAAAAAGGGGATGGATGTAATACAACAACAATAAAATTTAAAAAAAAAGAAAAAAAGAAAAATTGTTACTTTGTACATCTGAAACTAAAATAATGTTAATATCAATTATATCAGAATAAAAAATGGAAAACTTAATTGCTTGCCCCCTCCCCCCATAATCTTGTACCTTCTAGCCTTAGCATCTGTGAACTATTCAACTGAAAAACAAATATTTAATACTAGTGTTTCAGGAGCCATTTTCACTAGATTTAAGTCAGATTTAGAAAGCAGAAGCAAAGGTTGTGGAAAGGGAATGTGTCCTTTCCTTATTTCCCATCATCTCTAAATTGCCACTGTTTCAAGCAGGTGTTTATATAGATTTCATTGTTCTAAGACTGAATGCTCAGAAGTCTTTATCAGCCACAATAAAGATTCCTTCCTAAGCTATTGCTTCCTGAAGTGCAGACAAAGCTACAGCTTTCCAGTTACTTCCAATTATACTTCAGAAAGATTTTCTACTGAAGAAAGAAATGGAAAACACGTGGCTGGCTGTTAATAGGACTGTTGATCTGGTCCAGGACGCAGTCTGAAACCTTGTGATTGCTTCAGGGCGAACCATTCTACAAAGTGTATTGTCTAGTTTCCAAAACTGTCCAAAAGCTATTTAGCAGCCATTGTTTTTTGTGGAAAAAATAATACAGTGTTCATTCCTAAGACATAATGTTTATTTAATCTATAAGCAATTCATTTAAATCTCTACTCTGAAAACAATGGGCCATTTTAGAAAACCAAAACAAACCCAAGGAAACAATCAGGATGCTGAACGAAGATGAAAACTTCATCCTAAGGATAAAAGAGGTTTCATTAACTAAATACTAAAAGTATCTGTGAATGATTTTCTAGTAAGTTGGTGGCAGGGCATTAAGACATACTTAATACTGAAATTTAGCGGGCGGGTGGCTGTACTAGATTGACAGCCAGAAAGACTCCGGTGGGAAATGAAGCAGGGACACCGTGAGCGTGAGGATCAGCAGGCTTGGTGCTGCCTGTGAGGGTCCCGGTCTTGTGTTCATGTCACCTGTCACCTTTGGGATGTTCTGTGTTACATTATCCATGACTACTATTGAGTGTGTCACTAAGCCACCCTTTACCAACCCAGAATATGCAAGACAACAAGAGGAGTAGAGATCCATGTCCCTACTCTTCAAATCCAAGTGTATAAAAGTAAACCAACCCTAGCTGGTGGTTCAGTGGGTAAGGCGCTGGCCTGCAAACTCACAAGTCGCTGGTTCAATTCCCCAGCCAGGGCACATAACCAGGTTGAAAGCCAGGTCTCTAACCAGATCCATAACTGGAGGCAGGTGAAAGGCAACCATACATTGATGTCTCTCTCCCTACCCCTCTAAAAATAATTTAAAAATCTTTAAAAAGAAATGAATAAAAGTAAAACAAATTTTAAAATAAGAGTTGGCAAGGATATGGAGAAACTGGAACTTTTGTACTTTGCTGATGGGAATGTAAAAGGATGTACACACTGTGGAAAAACAATTAAACACATGGTTTCCTTATGATCCAGCAATTCCACTTTCAGGTATATACCCAAAATAATTGGAAGCAGTGACTGACCATGCACTCATGTTCATAGTATTCAGAATGGACAAAAGGCTGAAACAACCAAATGTGCATCCATGGGTGAATGGATAAACAAAATGTGGTTTAAATATACAATGACAGAGAGAGAGAGAAACATCAATGTATGGTTGCCTTTCACCTGCCTCCAGCCAAGGACCTGGCTGGAGACCTGGTTTGCAGCCTGGTTATGTGCCCTGGCTGGGGAATAAATATACAATGAGAAATTATCCAGCTTTAAAAAGGAATGAATTCTGACACATGGATGAACCTTGAAGACATTATATAATAAGCCAGATACAAGGGACAAATATTTCATAATTCCACTTATGTGAAATATGTAGCACCTTCCAATTCACAGAGAAAAAGTACAATGATCGTTACTGGGGACAGAGGTGGGGTGGGGTTGTTATCTCATGGCACAGTTTCAGTTTGTGATGAGAAAAGTTTCTGAGCATGGATGGTAGTGATGGCTGCACAATGTGAATGTTCTTAATGCCCCTGTACACTTAAAAATAGCTAAAATGGTAAATTTTGTAATGTATAGTTTACCACAATACATTTGTATTTCCAGTGCATATAGGCAGTCTTTTCTCATATTGTTGGTGGTACTTTTCAGTTGTTATGCCTTAAACAAAAACAAACAAACAAAAAAAAAAAACCCACCCCTCTCCTGTACTCAAATCTTCTTCTTGATTCAGCAATGGAAATGCTTTAAATGGATATCTTTTTTTTTCTGAGCATTCTCAAACTTTTTGTAGCATGAGCCAGACAGCTTAATGGTGGCTTGGGAGGGGCCCATGTGCACTAATGGACCATAATGAACAGCAGGAAGAAACAGGAGATAGCCTGTGACCACCTACAGGAGCTGTCCTCTGTCCTTAACTCTGACTGCATTTTACGCACCTCAGAACTTAAAAATACACACATACGCATACCCCAAACCAGGCCCCAAACCCAGAGATTAGGGTTATGGTTTAACTGATTAGCAATGAAGCCCAGGTATTTTTTCAAAGCTCTGTGGGTAATTCTGATATGTAGTCAGGTTAAGACCTATCAAATTAGACCTTCCTTAAAGAGCTCCCTGGAGTACAGCTCAATATTCCTCTCTTTGAAAGATCTCACCGTTAAGAAATAACATAGCCCTGGCTGGTGGCTCAGTGGATTGGCACCAGCCTGCAAACCCAAATGGTAGTTCTTTCTTTCTTTCTTTCTGTTGCATAGAACTCCATTATGTAAATGTACCAAAGTTTTTTCATCCATTCATCCAATGAAGGGCACTTGGTTGTTTCTAGCATCAACAAACAACAAATGCTGTCGAGGATGTGGAGAAAAAGGAACCCTGGTGCATTGCTGGTGGGAATGCAGACTGGTGCAGTATGCACTATGGAAGACAGTATGGAATTTCCTCAAAAAACTAAGAATAGAACTGCCTTATGAGACACTCCATTTTTTATCTAGGAGAGCTATGTTACTGAGCCTGTGGTACGATAAAAAAAGTTTGCATGATCTTTGTGCCAGAATCTTGACAAAGAGTTTGTAAAACCCTTAGAATTTCCTGAGTGATGGGAGTGACTTTATTATGCTAATGGAGTTGCTCTCAGTGGGCTCCTAGATAGGTTCAGGGTGGGGGCTGGTTACCAGTAAAACCAACCACATGATTAGAAGGTCAGAACTCGGGGCATCCTGACCTCTGCGGGTGGAAGCTAGAGACCGAGTTCAATCACAAGGCCGCTGATTTAATCAATCGTGCCTCTATAATGAAACACCGGTAAATGCTCTAAACATGAGAGAGGGGTGGAACTTGTGGGTATTGAACTCATTAATATGCTGGGAGGGTGAGACACCTGATCCCACCAGGACAGGGCGCAGGAGCCCTGGGTCCCCTCCCAGACCTCACCCCGCTGTGTCTTTTCATTTGACTGGGCCTAATTCTTTTGTATTAGAAATGTAATGCTAAGTAAAGCACTGTTCTGAGCTCTGCGGGGCCTTGTAGTATATTATTATCCGCCCTGAGAGGGGTGTCTGAAGTAAGGGCAGTTCTTCTTGTTGGGGGCCAGACCCTCTAACTTGCGGGTCTGTGCTGGCTCTGGGGGGTAGTGCCAGAGCTGAACTGCAGCACACTCAGCAGGGTTTCTACAGGAATACAGTCCTTCCCGTGTGCCAGGCACGTGGCTGGAAACTGCGTACACGCTCATTCAAGGAGCGCAGAGTCCTGCCACACTTTCTAGAGGTGAGAATAAGATGCAGGCAAATGTTGAGAAATTGAAGTAAATACCTCAGACTTAAATTCTGGATTTGAACAAACCTCCTCCTCCCCGTGAGGCTGAATATTAAGCTCAATTCTTTCAAGCCGGGGCTCTTATTGACAGCTACCCCCCAAACCGTACCCCAGCCCTGCCTACCCCAGAAGTGGCCAAGGTGAGCCTCACTTCAGAGTAACTCCTTGACCTCAAAACAGAGCTAAAATCTTTGTGTGGGCTGCCCTGCTCGTGCCCAACAAGAACTGGCTAGTGGTCGGATGCCGAGGTGTAGGAACTGAAGACCGAGGGAGGTTCCGACTGGCAGAAATACTCCTGACCACAGTGGCTTGGCAGAGCAGTGTGGCCACCGGTCTACTGCCATGGCTGCCTCCAACACTTCCTCCATCGTGGGGACGGGTATCTTAATTCATTTTCTCAATAATCATTAGAAAGCTTTTTAAAATTTTCCCACCGGTGCAACAGAAACAATCTTGACTTGTGTGACTAACATGGTGCGTACAGGATCATTGGAGAACGTGTCCTCATCTGGGAACAAAAACAGCATCTGCCAAGTCCAGCGTGGCGGAATACAGACACAGTCACACGTATGAAGGACATGAAACATCACAGTCTGACGTCTTCTACTCAAATAAGCTTCTCTGACCTCATGAGATACAAACACCACAGACCCTGAGGGGCTTTTCCTGAATGTGCCCAACCCTCCAAAGCAAGGCAGCTGTGGAGATGTCAACATTTTGGCTCTTTAAGTTTCATGTTTCTTAATCAGTCAGTGAAAATCCAAAAGAGGCCCCAGCTCACTCAACTAGCTCAGACCACTGTCCAAGCAGTGGTTCACAGACTGCCTGGGGTGCAGCTAGGAAGTGGGTCACCAGCTCTGAGCGCCCTTTCTAGACAGCGGGGTGTGTGTTTGTGCCTGTCCCCTGGAAGTGAGGTGGGGAGTACCATTTGCATGTGAAGGTCCAGAAGGTATCCTCCTTCCTCTCCCAGAATACATGAGTCTGATGTGGAATCTAAGTAAAGCTGGGAATTTTCAAGATTTAGAATCAGAATAAACTGCCTCGAAATCAGAATCATCAATTTACCTCATCAACCAAATCACTCTCACCTTCAGGCTTCCAAAAATGTCAATATCAGGAATATACTGAAAACTAATTTGCAAGGCAAGTTCTTGTGTGAAGTTAAGAAAATAATTTAGTGTGGCAAAAGTTGTTTTCCTAGAGACAGAGATTTATTTCTATTTTAAAACAAGATTAATACCAAGCAGGCAAATCATTCATATTTTATAATATATCTTATACTATGCTTTGAAAATATACTGAAATGCTTAGGAAAACCCAAACATCAGTCACACCCTGGAGAAAAGTTTCCCAGAGATACCTGGCCGTGAAAGAGCATCACATTATTTGTCACAGGTCAGACCAAGTGCTTATGTGCCTTTCTTGAATTTTAGATATACCCATTTGGATCCAAATTCTGGGGGGCATCAATGCACATATTTTTAGTGACTTTCTTGGATACTTAATCATCTACACTAAGTTCACAAAGCAAAATCCAAGATGAATCATCCAGGTTGCCCTGCTGTTCAACCTTGCAGGGTCGTGGGTGGAGTTCCTGTGTGTAAGGGGACGTGCGTGGGAAGTCTGTGCGGAAGCCAGGCTCTGGGGACGGTAAGAACCAAACATCAGTCAGCAACCTGCTTTAGCAGTCACGCTCCTCACTTAGAATCCAAGGAGCTGGGCTCCTCTTTGAGCTTCCCGAGGTGGGAAGCCAGGAAAAGAAAGGCTACATTACAGAAGACCTCAGTGGCCATTCATGTCACTGTTTCATTCTACACATGTGGAAAGGCGACATGTGCGAGAGGCAACAAACATTGTCTAACGATTGCCAAGGTTCAAGGTTATGCACCTGTCAGATTAGCAGGAAACCTGATTCTCCAAAGACACAATATGGTCAGCCCTGTATTTTCAGAGCCATAAAATCAGACTTGGTTGAACAAAGGCCTGTTCTGAGAATCTCTGGGACCTTCCAAGCAGGCTAACCTACCTCTCCATGTGCCTTCAGGTAAATGCTTTGGGTCAGGTGCCAGCTCAGCTCTGGGGCTGCAAGAACTGAGGCCCAAAGCATTAGGTTGGGGTTAAGAGGAAGTGAGTGGTCAGGATGCAGAGGAGGTGGGTGGCTGGGAGAGGGTAAGAGATCTACACTGTCCTTGGAGTTAGAGACAATGACAAAGTCCCACAAAACTGGCACTCCGAAAATGTTTGTTCAACACTGAGTAAAAGTATCCCAGTTCACCTTCCGCTGTGACACAGTGCGACAGACCCCAGAGCCCCCAGAGCCGCCCCTAGCAGCTCACGCTCCTGGTGCTCTTCCTCAGTTTGCTTCCTCAAATGCATGGTATTGTCAGAATTAAAGTGACGGACGCAGTTCACAGCACAGCCTTCACCCCATCGGAATTCTGAGCAAAGGGATTCTGAGTGTAGTACAAAAATCTACACAGAAGATCGGCCAAGCACAGGCTGACAGACAGAGCAGCGTTTCCGAGTTGAAGATTGATGACCTCAATTCTGAAGCTTTTCTGCCTTCATCTTCTAGGTTATAGATGTCAGTGACTTTTTTTTTTTTTTTTTTTGCCTCTAAGCCTCATGTTTCAAATTGCATTTTTACACCGTTATCACAGGCATCCTTTTATATAACCCACCCCCAGAAAATAAGTCACTGTATGATAAAGCAGCATTTTAGAATTTGTGGTCTGCTACACATCTTATTGAATGCAATTGCTTGGTTAGAGAATTGAAACAACTTTAAAATACCATTACGCTCAAAATTAATAAACGCTTGAAAAACCAGTAATCCAATTTTATATTTTAGCTAGCATCAATAAGCCCTAAATTGATTGGTTTTATCAATTTCTTCTCATTATTTTTTAAACTTTGCCTTCATTGTTGACTCTGTTACAGACGTCCTCTCCCCCCCCCCCCCTTTGCCCGCCTCAACAAGTATGCGATTTACTCTAAAAAACTGGTCTCTAGAGAGACGTGCCAGAGGCATGGGCCAGTTCCGGTGCTCATCGGTGAACCCCCAATGCCCAACCCAACACCTGGCACGTCATACCTGTTGGATAAAAGGATGGTTGCATGTACAGGGGGCAAAATGGAACAGAACGAATGCCTTCTGGTCACCCCCAAAATAAATTTCTACTTGAATTAACCAAAGAGCCTGTTTGAAGGTTTAAGAAGTTCATCTGCTGGATATGATGTGACACAGAGTTTTAACCAAAATGGTCTTCTAGAGTCCCCTTTATCTAGTACCTGGTACACGTGGGGATTCCGTGAGAACCACCAGGCAGAAGCAGATGCCCCACCCACACTCCTCACCTGCCATGTCGATGGCAAAGGGCCTGTCTGCTCTCCAGCCGGTGTACCAACCAACGACTTTGCCGTTTTCCACCAACGGACGTTCATAGCGTCGCCCGCCGACCAGGCCCACTGGCCAGACAGAGACCTTGCGTGTGGTTCGCATCTATAAAAAGGGTAAAGAGACTTGGTTTAAGTGTCATTAGAGAAAAGAACTTGAAGGGAGGGAGAGAGTGTGAGCCACATAGAAGAAACAAGAAGGGGTGGGCGATGTCGAGTTTTAAAAGCTGAAGGTTTCCAGACGGAGCCCCTTTGCTGACAGACGGCTCCCTGGCTGATGCTGGCCGCTGGCCACCGGCCGCGTGCTACTCAGACAGAAGCTGCCCTGCGGGTTAGGGTTAAGGGAACTAAGGAAGCATCAATATCCGAACATCACTTATTGAAGCTGCATGTGGCTGTCAAATATTTCTTATTTGTTTCGAAGTTGAATCTTTTAAACAACCCTTTGTACCTTAGGAAGTGAGAGGTTTAGTTTCCCAATACGAAACTTTACCACTCGGTAACAGCAAACAGTTTACTCAGAGGAACCACAGGAGTTGCCCTTCTCTAAATGTTCTATTGCGTTAGACACACAGAAACCTTGGCTGGTGGCATTAATAATGGGATCCAGACAAGTCACCAGCCATCCTCCCAGGTGACAAAAAGAAAACCTCACCCTAAATTTGCTTATCTTTTAATAGCAGTTGGGCCACATTATAGAAGAAAACACTTTACACAGGTAGTTGAAGTAGCTGGTCCTCTCCCAGGATGCCCTGTTGTACCCAAAAGAGCTCTGGTTAGAGACAACCCTCGACTGAAAGTTATTTGCTAGATTTCCTCAAGGGGAGAGACCTGTTTGCAAGAAAGCTTGATGATACTGGTCAACACTGGGGGGAAAACCACCACCTTCTTCCTCGTGTGGGTTGAGCTGGGCCACATAGTCAGCCCACACGGCACTTTTGGTGAAGTAGAAAAAGGTGCCCCTTTCTTGGGCAAACAAACTCCAAGCTGGGGCCCATGACTTAGGGGCCCAGCCATCAAAGTGTGGGCTAGATTCCGGTTCCTACCCTCTCAGCTGGGTGTGTCCTTGGAGAGGGTACCACATGCACAGTAGTGAGGGGTGGCGCTGCTGGTCAGGCAACTATAATCTCAACACCAATGCCCTACCTTTCATTTGCTATAGAACTGAGTCTTGATCAGTAACCAATGGTTAAAATAATGATTATCAATCAAGAATTTTTTTATGAAAAAGAGGAAAATTACCTATTTGGGAAAGAATTTCTATGCAATTCAAATGTAAAGTCAAATTACTAAAGGTTAAAAATAATTAGATGTTCCCATTTGCCAAGCATCTCAATATGTTTATTTATTAATGTTCTACCTCATTCCAACAGGAAAACTTATGGGCACGGAGTGCTCCAAGTAATAAAGATCTCACTGGTTTTCTGCAAGTCTGAAATTACTATTTTTAATCACTGTGGCATTGTGCTAGCCCATACTGACATATATGATGATTTTTTAAAAACTGAAGAATAATTTATAGGGAATCAGTAGTACAGTAGATAAAAACAAGAATCCAATCAGCAACTTGGAATAAAAGGAAGCAAAAATGTCAAATCAGAACAGGAAAAGAAACAAAGAATCCAAAAAGAATGCAGACAGCATAAGTAGCCTCTGGGCAACAACTTCGAGGGTATCAACATTTACACTATGGGGGAGCCTGAAGGAGAGGAGAAAGAGCAAAAACTTATAAACTTATTTGAAAAAAATGATAGAAAAATCCCAAAAGTTGGTGAAAGAAACAGGCATACAAATCCAGGAAGCACAGGGACATCCAGAATGATAAACCCAAAAAGGCCCATATCAAGACATATCATGACTAAAATGCCAAAGGTTAAAAATAAAGAGAATTTTAAAAGTATCAAGAGAACAGTAGTTATTTACCTATAAGGGTGCTCCTATAAGACTGTCAGCGGATTTCATAACAGAAACTTTGCAGGTCAGAGGGATTGGCAAGGAACATTCGAAGTAATGAAAAGCAAGGACCTATAATGAAGGTTACTCAGCAAAGCTTTCATTTAGAATGGAGGAGCAGGTAAAGTGCTTCCTAGACAAGGTAAAGCTAATGGAGTTCATCACCACCGAATCACTATTATATGAAATGTTAAAGGGTCTTCTTGCCCTGGCTGGTAGCACAGTGGGTAAGGCACCGGCCTGCAAACCCAAAAGTCACTGGTTTGATTCCCCAGCCAGGGCACATAACCAGATTGCAAGCCAGGTCTCCAGCCAGGTCCATAGCTGGAGGCAGGTGAAAGGCAACCATACATTGATGTTTCTCTCTCTCTCTGCCTCTCTCCTTTCCTCTCTCTCTGGAAATAATACATAAAATAAAATCTTAAAAAAAAGGGGTCTTCCTTAGGAGGAAAGAAGAGAAGGAGATGATGATGAACAGATTAAAAATATGAACAAAATAAAATGGCAATAAATACATGTCTATCAATAACTGAATCTAAAATAAATAAATAAATAAATAAATGAGCAGAACAGAAACAGACTCATAGATACAGAGAATATTTTGATGGTTGCCAGATGGAAGTGGGGATCAGGAGTATAGGTGGAAAAGATGCAGGGATTAAGAAGTACAAACTGGCTGTTATAGAATAGTGATAGGAATGCAAAGTACAGCATAGGGAATATAGCCAATAATATTCTAATAACTATGTATGGTGTCAGATGGGTACAAGATTTATTGGAATGATTACTTTGTAAGTTATATAATGTCTAATCACTGGGGTATATACCTGTAACTAATAAATGTAAACTGTAATTGAAAAGTAAAAAAAAAAAAAAGATTTAAATAAAAACAAAAAACATTTAAAAATGAAAGATCTACTGAGGTGTAACCGACTTCTTAGAAAAGAATGAACAGTTCCAACACTGTTATCTTTAGAAAGGCCTGCATGCAAGGCTACCTTTGGCCTTTTGAAACCCTGGCTTTTGAAATAATCCCTATAATGATAAAATTGCTTTGCCTGCCTAGGGTATTAAACAGCTGCTTTCCTTTGGGAATCTGAAATACTGGTGGGCAGGGCGGTGCCTATGTGATCAGACGCCAATAAGAAATGCTGACCCTGGGCAAAAACACTGTCCAACTGTGGTACCTTTTCGCTGGAGGGAAGGCGCGTTCCCTGGGATCCCTGCTGGGAGGTAGCGGACACTGGAAATGTGCACACAGGCCCATACTGACATCTCTCCCCTCACTGATCCAGCCATGTATCCTTACTGTGTCACTGCCATAAATCTTAGCCACAAGTCCTCAAATAATGTCCTTTTGTTTAACTTGGTTTGGTTGTAACTTTGATGAGATTCTGTAGGAGCTTAACTCATGTTTATATCAACTGGCCTATGGTAAAAATGGTTTTGTAACACATGATTTTGCTTAGTCACAGAACCCATCAATGGCGTTAAGAGAGAACTTACTGACAACCAACTCCACACTGAGTGCTGTGAGTCCCAGTAAATCATCTAACCTGGGTGGTCTTGGGGACCCCTGAAAAAATATAATGCAATAAAATTTGATACGTTTGGACATATGTATAGAGCCATGAAACCATCATCACAAGGAAGATAATAAGCATCTCCATCACCCCGTTTCTTGGTGCCCTTTTATAAACTCACCCCTCTCATCCCCTCTCTACCCGCCCTATCCCCAGGCAACCACTCATCTCCTTTCTATCACTACACATTACTTAGCAGTTCATAGAATTTTATAGGAATGAAATCGTATAGCATATACTTTTTGTTTTTTTTTAAGATTTGGCTTTTTTCACCCAGCATAACTATGATTATTGACCCATGCTATAACGTCTATCCATAGTCCATTCCTTTATATCGTTAAACAGCATTTTATTGTATGGATGTACCACAGTTTAAAAAAAATCCATTCACTTGTTGATGGACAATTGTTTCAAGCTTTTGGCTATTCCAGATAAAACTGCTGTAAGATTGTATAAAAGCCTATGTGAACTTCTTTTCTTTCCTGATAAATACCTAAGAGTGGAATGGCTGGGTCATATGGCAGGTATACATCTAACATTTTAAGAAACTGCCAACTTACTTTTCAAAGTGGCTGTGCCATTTTTACATTCCCTCTAGCATTTATGAGAGTTCCCACATCCTCTCCAACAATGGGTATGGTCGGTGTTTAATTTTGGCCATTCTAATAGATCTTATCTCATTGTGGTTTAATTTGTATTTTTCTAATGACTAATGATGTTGAGTATCTTTTCATGTGCTTATTTGCCATCTATATCACTTCTTTGGTAAAATATTTTTTCAAGTCTTTTGCCTATTTTTAAAATTTATTGTCCATTTCCTTACTATTGATGTTTGAGCATTTTAAAATATATCCTGCATATCTGCATGCAAATGCTTTCTCAGATATATGAAGTATTTTCTCCTAGTCTGTGGCATTCTCATAATAGCACCTTTTGAAAAACAGAAGCTTTTAATGTTAATGATGTCCAATTTATCAACTTGTTCTTTCATGGATCCTGCTTTTGGTGCTATAGCTAAGACATATTTGCCTAAACCAAGTCACAGGGGTTTTCTACTCCTTTCTAGAACTATTATAGTTTTAGGTTTTACATTTAGAGTGTTATACGTTTGAGATAATCTCATACAGTACACAGTATGAGGGACTGTCGGAAGTTTTTTTCTTTTCTACATATGGAGAGTCAACTGTTCCAATTGTATCTAATTGTTTCAGAATAACTGAGCTGTCTTTGCATCCTTGTCAAAAATCAGTTGTCATACATATATGTTTCTTTCTGGGCATTCTCCTCTGATTTACTGGTTTATTTAGTGATTTTGATGTAATATCATCACACTGTCTTGATTACTACGGCTCTATAATTACGCTGGAACCTGGGTATTGGTAAGCCTTCCAATAATTGCTGTGCCTGTTCTAACTCCTTTTCATTTCCATGTGAGCGTCACAGCCAGTCTGTCCACCTCAGCACATCATTTTGTTCAGAACTGACACCTCAGCCACACTGTGTCTTCTAACCCATGGACATGATCTCTCTCTCCATTTATTGGGATCTTTCATTTGTCTCAGCAATATTTTAGTGATTTCACTCTTGAATCAACAATAGCATTTAATGCTTTTGTATCCTAGCTCTTCTCCAATGGTGGAGAAAAAATCCCAGAAAATCCACTAAAATTCCACAAAATACAACTCTTTTCCAACTCACTCCACCTTCAGACTCCTCTTCCCTCCTACACTGCAGAAGATAAAATCATTTCAATTGTTTTTGTCTTAGATATAAGACAGGCCAAATATACGAAAAACCCAACTTAAAACTAATACATATGTTTTTCCTTAAATTAACAAAATGGCCCCTGGCACTAAAAACAGTACTGTGTTCTTTTTTGATATTTCCTTAAAATGTCTATGATTTTTCAGCTCACAAACTGCTTTTGCCCAGTTGCACGGAATTTTCAAATCTGTGAAAAACTGGTAAGCAGACCCCGTATCTCAGACTTGCGTGCCTCCTCGTGAGAACACATAGGCGGTGTCCTGCTTACAGTGGGAGCCAAACATTTCTAAGTGGGTAAGGGCCAGCGTTGTGGGCCACATGTAACCAGCCACCAACATGTGCCTGTGCTGTGCAATGGACAAGCTCACAATGGACAAGCTCACAATCAAAGATGAGAACAGATCATAAACCAAAAGAAGTAAAAAATATTTTTAAAATGGAAAAAGATGAACTACCATTAAAGGGAATACAATAAACCATAACTGTGGAACTACTAGTAAGGAAACAATTAACTGCTTTGCCACAGGTCTTTCATACAAGTTAGGGCATGAAAGACACATGGGACTGTGTCCACAGACCACAGAATAGCCCAGGGTTCTAGGCAATGAGATGACTCAGAGAAGCAAAACTTGGCATTTCTGTCAGTCTCATGTTAGAAAAGAGGTTTTGCTTAGCACACTCCAGATTTCTGAGAGGATCTTGGAACTAACACTTGTCACACTTTTTTTTTTCTTTCTAGAATATCATAGTGTTAAAGGTGAAGCGATGGCTATTTGAATGCAAGTGATATGGCAGGATTCTGTTTCCAAGGATGCTAAATTAAAAAGTTTGCCATTTAGAGAGTTTGAAACTTCAGACACATCCAGGTCCCCTGCCACATTTGCACTGCTCCAAGCTTTAGTGAAGAATGCTTCACCCCCAAACCGGACACACTGCCCCTCAGAACATGGCCATGGTACTACAGAGCGAGTGCCAGGCATCTCAAAGAAAAATAGCACCGCTATTTACAGAACATCTTCCTATCCCTCTCCCCCATTTTTGCTGCTTGTGCTGTTCCTTGCATCTATGCTCTGTAGGATCCCTTGGTAGCCATGTTATTTGTGGAGAGGAGTTAAAAGTAAAACCTTTTCTTTTAATATTTTAATATAACTAAAATATTCTCAGTATTTAAAATATTTGTTACTTTCTTAATATAAAATAGCAGTTACGTAACAGGTACATCATCAGGTGCCTGGTGTGAGTCCCAATCTAAACTCAAAGAATAAAGCCCTGGATATTAAAATAAAGAGGACACAGTTCACATGTTTATGAGTTACAATATTACACACAGATCAGATCTCCAAAGGCATTCTCTTCCTATTTATTCAATGCCCTACTCTGCCATTTGTTCCTCCCACCAGGACATGCTTAGCAATGTTATCCAGCCAAAATCACTTCTGGCTGAGTCATTTCCATACACCCACTGGCTAAAAAGGACACAAAATATACATTTGGGGCCCTGGCCAGGTAGTCCAGTTGGTTAGAGTATCATTCTGATACACCAAGGTTGCAAGTCAGACTCCTGGTCAGGTACATACAAGAATCAACCAATGACTGTGTAACTAAGTGAAACAACAAATGGATGTTCCTCCCCCTATCTCACCCCTTTTCCTTTCTAAAAATCAATACATTTTTTGAAAAGATACATTTGGTGCATTTCTACATTCCTCCAGAGTGAATGCCATTTAAATCATCAGAGAGCAGGTGGTGCGAAAGGAGGGCACCAGGTAACTGCTGTGCACGCTGGTGTCTGGTGTCCTTACCAACAAGCTTCCCCTGTTTCTTTAGCCAACTGTCTCCCTGCAGCTTTAAGCTGCATCCTTTTGGTGTCCCCTTCAGGGACGGCACACAGCCAGTTCCAGAGAATGCAAAACTTCAGATCGTACATACGTGACCATAATACCCTTGGAGTAAAACAGAGAAAGTTAAACAGTTGCCTTTAGCTTCCTTTAAGACAAGCCACTAGGTGAAATCTTGTTTTATTTTTTCCAAAGGGAAATGAATAAAGTTCTCGATCTTCTGAAATGTAAAATGTTAAAGGCAACCTCAGGGATTATAACTACAATAAAGAATATTATACTCAGTATCCTGCCTTTTAAACTAATAATTTCAGAGGAAAAAAAAAAAAAAAAGCAAACCCACCCTACATCCAACAGGATTCAAGGACTTGAAAAGAAGAGTGGTGCAAATCTGATGAAGGAATACAGGAGTGCTGACCTTGAGCAGGTGGGTCCTTCCCTATTTTACTGTCCATAAACATCTGATATTTTCCAACACAGAAATGACATTTACAAGATCCAACATACTGTAAATTTTCACCGGACAAGTCTGAAAATTGTCATATCTGCTTTTTCTCTTTCTTGATCTGCCCCTTAATGACTTCACCATCCCTTTCCTACAATTAATTGTAACTCTGCTCAGTGCTATTTGTTCCATCACTTGGATATTGCCCTGGACATTTTTTTCTGTTTTGATTTTCACATACTACCATCCATAGCATGAACTTCTGAGGTACATAAGCTAATTACTTGAAAAGAGTTGAGACTTCAAGAAAACAGAAATGTTCTTGATATAGTCTCAACTCTTCTCCTATGTCATTCGGTAGAAGATAGAGTATAACATTTCTTCCACTCCCGCTGTATTTTTTCACTAAATAGCTACCATGGACTTAATGTGTGTCCAGCGCTGTGCTGTGCTAGTCCCTGAGCAAGGCACACATAGTCTTTGCCGACAAAGCCAACATTCTGGGGGGGAAAAGGCAATGACTCAACTAACAGCAAAATTAGCTACTTTCATGCTATGCTGATAAGAGCAGTAATGACAGATGTGGCTGCTGCAAGAACATGTCACAGAGAATTGAACTTGATCTTGAACCTGCTGAGACTTCCTTAAGGACACCAACGTGAGCTAAGCCTAAGGCATGAGTAGCGTTAACCAATGTGGACAGAAGACCAAAAACCTTTCAGGAAGAAAAGTACTCAAATGCCATTCTGACAGGTATGAAACGGTACCTCATGATTTCAATTTGCACTTCTCTGATAATTAGTGACATTGAACATCTTTTCATATGTCTACAGGCCACCTGTATGTCTTTTTTGGAGGAGTGTCTGTTCAGGTACTTTGTCCACTTTTAAAGTGGGTTGTTTATTGGTGTTGAGTTTTGTAAGTTCTTTATAAAATTTTGGATATTAACCCCTTATTAGATGTATCAGCTAATATGTCTTCCCATGCTGTAGGGTATTTATTTTGTTGATGATTTTCTTCACTACACAAAAGCTTTTTAATTTGATGTAGTCCCATTTGTTTACTTTTTCTTTTGTTTCCCTTGTCTGGGGAGATATGTCTGAAAAAATACTGCTATGAGCTATGTCCAAAATTTTGCTGCTTATGTATTTGTCTATGATTATTATGGCTTTGGGTCTAACATTTAAATCTTTAATCAAATGGCTATCATTGATAAATCAATAGACAACAAGTGCTGGTGAGGATGTGGAAAAAGGGGAACCCTATGCACTGCTGGTAGGCATGCAGACTGGTGCAGCCAGTGTGGAAAGCAGCATGGAAATAACTCAAAAAATTAAAAATGAATCTGCCATTTGACCTAATGATCCCACTTCTGAGAATATATCTGAAGGAACCCAAAACCCTAATTCAAAAGAACATAATCAACCCTATGTTCATTGCAGTATTTACAATCACCAAGATATGGAGGCAGTCCAAACACCCATCAGTTGATGAGTGGATAAAACAACTATAGGTCATTTACACAATGGAATTCTACTTGGTTGTAAAAAAAATTTTTTTTTACCCTTTACAACAGCATGGATGGACCTGGAGAATATTATGCAAAGTGAAATAAACAGTCAGAGAAAGACAAATACCACGTGATTGCACTCATATGTGGAATCTAATGAACAAACTATACTAATAAGCAAAATAGAGACAGACTCATAGATAGAATGTGGGGCGGGGGGAGGGTATGGAGTGAAGGGATTGAGCAAAAAGGAAAAAGGACTCATGGACATGAACAACAGTGTGGTGACTGCTGGGGGTGGGCGAGTAGTATGATACTAAATGGTAATGGAAAAAATACAATAAAAATAAATTTTAAAAATTGTAAAAGGCCCTTGACAGGAGCATTTCATTACATTCCTTAATTTAAAAGAAGATCCACTTTGGATGGTGGATGTGTGTGGCTGATACTCTTGGGACCGGCCTTGTAGATTTGTGTATATACGTACATGGGCTTGTATAATACATACATGATTTCTTGCTCTCTCAGCTGAGAGCCTAAAAGCAATGGCACTCCAATAGCAATGAGCACCCAGATCTTGGTTTCTAACATCCTGCTATAAAAAAAAAAACCCAGAACTACTTGAAATAGCTTATTCTAGAGCAGAGACAGAAAAGATACAGGATGACCCTGGGGTATCTTTTTTTTTTTTAAGATTTTATTTATTATTTTTTAGAGAGAGGGGTAGGGAGAGAGGTAAAGAGGGAGAGAGACATCAATGTATGGTTGCCTTTCACCTGCCTCCAGCTACAGATCTGGCTGGAGACCTGGCTTGCAACCTGGTTATGTGCCCTGGCTGGGAATGGAACCTGTGACCTTTGGGTTAGCAGGCTGGCGCCTTATCCACTGTGCCACCAGCCAGGGCAACCCTGGGTTATCTTTAGAGACAGGAGTAAGTAAATGCGCCCCAAACAAACAAAACTCTGCACAGTAACAGGGGCACGCAAAAGGCTCACAGGAGTCAACTGAAAGGGCCCCAGATGGCCAAAACTGGAACAATTTGAGCCACAAAATAAAGCAGGGCTGGATTACCACCTAAAGTATCAAATAAGCACTAAATACTAATACAGCCTAAAGTTTATAATTAAATGATTGAATAGATAAGCAAATAGGAAATTTCTTCCCATGCAGAATTATAAAGAATTTACATGGATAACCCTCATGCTACTCAGGGAGGTTGAGCACCACTCCCCACCCCTTAGATGTGAGCTGCACAGAGTAGTTTCCTTCCAAAGAGAAGAGCAGAGGGGAGGGAGGAGTGGATTACCTTACCAGGAAGAAACCTGATAAGCCCTACCTGAGCCACATGATCAAGGCGAAGACGATAAATCATGTTGCTAGTATGTACCCTTGATGTGATGCACTGAGACTGGCACTTCACCTCTGTGACCTTGTTCCCCCAAACCCATAATCTCATTCTAATCATGAGAAAAACCTCAGAAACATTCCAGCAGGGGGCGTGCTACAACAGACCTGCCCAGCACTCCTCAAAACTGGCCAGGTCAACAAAGCAAACCTGAGACCCTGTCGCAGCCTAGAGGAACCTATAGAGACATGACAATTACATGTAACGCAGCACCCAGAACAGGATCTTGGAACAGGAAAAGGATACTAGGTAAAAACTAAAGACGTCTGAAAAGACTTTACATAATATTGATCCATTAATTATAATACACATACCACACTAAGGTAACAAGTTACTAATTGGGAAACCAAGTGTAGGGTTATGTGCAAACTTTCTAGTATCATCGAAGTTTTTTTCAGAAATCCAACACTGCTTTAAAGAATCAAGTCTATTATTAAAAAAAAAAAAAACTCCCTTTCAAAGCTGCCCCAGGTGATCAATCACTTCTGGGTCACTGTGTCACGCACTTTCTACGCTCTTATATATGTGCAACCACAAGTCACAGCTGGAGCATTTGGCCACATGTGGCCCTAGAGGAAAGTCTGGTTTGGCCTACAGTTTCTGTGTTTTAAATTGAGATGTGTTAAAAATCCAAAGATTTCAGGTCTCTCTGAAAACCTGGCAAACGAGGTTAGCATCCACCGCAGCAACAGTGGACTGAGAGGCGCTGGGTCTTTCTGCAGCACCAGCCCTGCCCAGTTTGCCACAGTCCCCAGCCCGCATCACAGCCCTAAAGTTGTGTCTGTGTGCCAGGCACTGTTCGTTTCCCAGCGTGTGCTGGCACAGGAGACAGTCCTCTCTGCAACGTGGGAAAGGGAAAAACACACCAACTGGTGATGCATTCCAAGAAAGCTGGGAGGCAACATTGTTTATGTATAGAAATTAGGAATTAAGTCCTGTAAATTTAATATGCAAAGTATGTGTATAAAAGACACAATTAGAAATAAGAAAACCCATGAAGAATATAGGAGAAAGGGGCATAAATGAAACCAAGTCAGTTGAAATTTTAGTCCTTTAAGTTTTGTTTTGTTTTTTTAATTTTTGAGTTTAGAGAGAGGGGAAGGGAGGGAGAAAGAGGGGGAGAGAAGCATCAATTTGAAGAGAAACACTGATCAGTTGCCTTCAACAACTGGGACTGAACCTGCAACCCAGGCATGCGCCTGACCAGGGATCAAGCCAGTGACCTCAAATGAGCCACAAACAAGGCAACACTGCTTACACTTAATCACATCACTTGCTCAAAGGCATGGGTTTGTGAATCCTGGCACTGGCTGTCTGGGAGGAGCTAGCCTGAATGCTTTCTACTCATTTTGAAACCACAGTAATGAAGACAATGTGGTACTAGACACATAGGTCAATGGAAGAGGTTAGAATACTCAAAGGCTCCTCCCAATAGACAGCTGGTTGGTTTTTCTTTTTGGCTAAGGTGCCAAAATTCAATGGGGGGAAGGTTCATCTTTTTTAATGCAAAGTACTGGAACAAATGGACATCTATGTTAGAGAGGGGAAGGGAGGAGAAACAGAGAACTACGAGCCCTACATTTCACAATATTCATAAAAAATTAACTTAAAATGGAATCATGGATCTAAACACAGAAACAAGTTGTAAAACTTATAGCATAAAGTATATGAGAAACTCTTGTGACCTTAGGATAGGAAAAAATGCTTAGGTAGGACCTAAAAATATGAATGTTAAAAAATTTCCACAAATTGGACTTACTCAAAATTAAATTTTCTACTCTCCAAAAGATACAGTTAAAAAAATGTAAAGTCACCAACTGAGAGAAAATATTCCAATACATATACCTGACTGAACTGCATTCATACTACACATTTCTTACAGCTCAATAAAAAACCTAAAGCTTAAGCATTACCCACGTTGAACTAAAAATGGGCCAAATATTTGAATGAACATTTCAACAGAGAAAAATAACCCATCAGCACATGAAAAGATATTCTGTATCATCAATCATCACAGAAATTAAAACCATAGTAAAATACCCTTACACACACAAGTAGAATAGCTAAAACTGAAAAACTGACAATATCAAGTGTTGATGAAGATGTGGAGTAACTGGGTCTCTTAACCTCTTATCCATTCCTGGTGAGAGTATAAAACAATGCAACCACCCTGGAACATAATTTAGCAGTTTCTTATAAAGTTAGAAAATAAGCTTATCATATGACCCAGCAGTTCCATTTCTAACTATCTATCCAAAAAAACTGAAAGCATATGTGTACATAAAAATGTGTACCTGAATGTTCACAGTAGTTTTAAGCTTCATAATAGCCATAAACTGGAAACAGACCAAATGTACATCAACTTGTAAATATATAAACAAATTGTGACATATCCATTCAATAGATTGCTAATCTGCAATAAAAAGTTATGAACTGCTGATATTCATTACAACATGAATGAATCTTAAAAACATAATGCTGAGTGAGAAAGAAACCAGACAAAAGGCTACATATTGCATTACTTCACTTATGTGAAACTCTAGAATAGGCAAACTTATCTATAGTGATAGAAAGCAGATTAAAGGCTGTAAGGGGTGAAAGCTGACAAGGTGATAGTTACAAGGGTATATGTGGTATTTGCTAATATTCAGCAATTCTACACTTAAATGAGTACATTTTATAGCAGGTGAATTTCACCTCAATAAGCTAATTTAAAATAAAAACAAAATAATTAAGTACGAACTCATGATTAAGGAACCCAGAAATATTAATATCCCAGCAACCATAAATACACTTAATACCCAGACCTTGGTTTGTAAATACCATTCTCCACTAACAGGAATCAGGGCACCTTGGAGAAGTGACGGGTTCCAGATCTGGCATAGGTAAATTATGGGTAAATTATGTTCTGTTCCCCAAGAGCAGAGACGTGCTCACAGATACATAAGGATGTGTCCCAAAATCTGTGAACAATTTGAGCATCAAAAGAATGACATTGCTAGATTAAAACAAATTGGGTGTGAAAAGCAACCCACAGCCTGTGGTTATAGGTTGGGGTGTGTGAGAGAAGCTGTTAAGAAAAATGTCAGCTAACAAGTATAGAAGGAATAATACAATAAGAAAATTACCATTTTATACTCCTAATATAGTAATTTATTCAAGTACAAAGCATGATTTGATGCTAGAATGGGTAAAAGTTGTTGGGAAACAAGATACTCCTCCTCTCCCAGGGTATAAATCTGTGGGTTATTTATTAATCAAAAAATAAAAATGTGTTTTACAGCACAAATTTGGTGGTCACTTTAACTGTGGCCAAGCTTAGTGTCACCATCCACAAGGTGATCCAACAATAAATTGTGCTACCTCACTGGATACGTAAAACTTTTACATATTAGCATGTTAACAAAATTTGTTCCTTCTGCTGTGCATGTGCCCTTAAGATTGTCAGCTGATTTCTCAAAAGAACTTTTCCAGGCAAGAAGCGACTGGCAAGAAGTATTCAAAGTAAAGAAAAGTAAACACCTACAACCTACCTTCCTCAGCAAAGCTATCCTTTAGAATGGAAGGGCAGGTAAAGTACTTCCAGACAAAGTAAAGCTAAAGGAGTTCATCATCACCAAGCCATTATTACATGAAATGTTAAGGGGACTTAAGAAAAAGATGATCAAAACTATGAACAGTAAAATGACAACCAACCTATAACTATTAACAATTGAATCTAAAAAACAAAAACAAACTAAGCAAACTAGAACAGGAACAGAATCATAGATAAGAAGATCACAAAGCAGGCTATTAGTGGGGAGGCAAGAGTGGAAAAATGTGGGAAAAGTTATAGGGATTGAGAAGCATAACTGGTAGGTATGCTAGAAAATAGGGGGATGTTAAGAATAGTATGGGAAATGGAGACACTAAAGAACCTACACGCACGACTCATGGACATGAACTAAGGGGGTGGAACTGCTGGAGGGAAGGGGTGTACCAGATGGACGGGGGCAAAGGGATAAAAACCAGGACAACTGTTAACAGAATAATCAATACAATATGCTTAAAATAAGAAATGGCTAAGATGGTCATTTTATGGCCTGTGCATTTTGTCACAATTTTTTAAAAATTTAAGTAAAAAAAACTACAATGAGATATCACTTCACACACATTAGGATGGTCATTATAAAAACAAACAGAAAATAAATATGTGGAGCAATAGAAATCCTTGTGCTCTGTTGGTGAGCAGGTAAAATGACGCAGCCACTATGGAAAACAGAACAGCAGCGTGTCAAAAACTTAAAAAGAATTACCATATGATCCAGCAATTCTTTTGGGTTGGCCAAAAAGTTCATTTGGTTTTTATGTACAATGACTCTAATAGCAACTTAACTTCATTCAAAACAATTTTATTAGACTGTATTGTAACAACTGTCATATCAGTGTACATTTTAAAAAATATATCAAAATTGATGGATTTTTGTACAGCCATTACTATTAAGGATGGAAGACGATGCACAACATGTTTAGCATACTATGTTTTATATCAAGAAAGGTAAAAACAATGGAGATGCAAAAACAAGATTTGTACAGTGTACAGAGAAGGTGCTGTGACTGATTGAACATGTTCAAAGTGGTTTGCAAAGTTCCTTGGTATTGCTGACATTGTGGCCAAGTAATTCTTTGCTGCGGGGCTGCCTTATGCATTGGAAAATGTTTAGCAGCACCCAGGCCTCTACCCACTGAAACCTACTGGCAGGTGATAGCTGACATACTTAAAATATCCAAATCAATAGTTACTAGTAAAAATTAAAAATGTCTTATTTTGGAGGAGAAAGATGGTGACAGAGTAGAGAGCAGTGCTGATGGTGTTCTCGAGTACCAGAGCAGCTAGAGGACAGGATAGGGAATGCGAGAAGTCTTCAGGTCCCTAAGAATTGGAGCGGTCAGCATCTGGACTCAGGGGAGCACAGCCCAGACCAGCGGAGACCAGCAGGAGAGCATGTGAGGCGGTTTGTGACCAACGGGCCGGCAGGCCGAGATCGGCTCTGGGCAGGGGCGGCTCGATCCAGAGGGGCATGTTTAACTGAAGCAGCTCCAGGCTCCCTCGCAACTAGAATTCTGAACAGTGAAGTGTGGGCAGCAAGGGCAAATGCCGTAGGGAACGAGTAATTGAACTCTTGCAGGGGAGGGACTGGGCAACAGGGAGAGGAAGCTCCTCACAGGGCTAGAGGAGGAGAAGAAGAGTCCTGCGGGGAGCCAGAGCGGGGGTGCAAGGAAGTGCACTGGCCGGGGCAGCAAGAGGGCTGAAAATGGTGCTGCTGGGCCACTGGGGAAACAGCAGTTTAAAGCCCCTGCAATGGGGGAGGCCCAGCCCTTCGCACCCACACAGGCCCCCAGGCTCCGAGGAAACTCCAAACTGCGAGCCGGGAACTAGTATCGGGGGCAACTGACCCGCCCATTGCCCGAGACAAAGGCTGCAGATCACAGAGGCTGCATAAAGGACTCCTTGGAGAGCTGGTCGGCTTGGAGGTTTGGCTTTCTCCCGGGGGAGCTGGGCAGTGTTGGCACCCTGGGCACTGTTGACAGGTGGGGGCTGCCTCCTCCAGGAGCTGTGGGGGCAGGGCCAGTTGTCACAGGGACCAGCGAGGTTGTGGGCTGCCCTGCAGGGGTGCCGGGTGCCCATCACAGGCAGGAACCTCTGCCAGGAGTGGGAGGGGACACCCTGCAGGCTCCAGAATACCGGCAGCCCTACAACCCAGCTAGGCTACTGAAGACCCAGCCTACCTGGGAGCTGACACTCAGAATCAGCCCTGACCGTGACAATCAGAGGCCCTGCCACGCTAAGACTGGCTAGACTATAGACTGCAAAGACCTGACCAAGAAAAAGAGGCAGCCTCAGGAAATGGATTGCTCCTAATCTCAAGCACCTGAGTTATACCAAGAGCTACATGAACTATTAATCCCCAACATATCCTTTTCAAAAGTTACTTCTCACATATTCTTAACACCGCCCCCCCTTCTCAATCCACCTAAATACCCAAGACCCTCCCCCTACATTTGAATTAAAGTCTACTCACTCTCTGGCTACAATGCATTCCCAGTCCTCAATCTAAGTATTCCTCCCTTCCCCAGCCACCTAAACCCTTTCTTTATTCTTTTCTTCCTTCCTTTTTCTTTTTTTTCCTCCTTTTTTTTTTTTTTTCCTTCTTTCTTTTCTTCTGATAAAGCCCACTGGTCCTGGCTCCACCTGGACCAAACAGAGATCATAAAGGGTGAACAAACACCTAAACCCTTTCTTTTTAATATTGATTTTTCTTTGTCTTGTGACTTTCTTTTTTTTTTTTCCTTTCTAAGATATAAGCCCAGAGGTCCCGGCTCCACCTGGACCAATCAGGGATCATTAAGGGTGAACAGCCACCTAAACCCTTTTTGCTTATCATATATATGTGTGTGTGTGTGTGTGTGTGTATATATATATATATATATATATATATATATATATATATATGTATTTATATGTATATAGTTTTGTTTTTTTTTTTCCTGCTAAAAGCCCTCAGGTCCTGGCTCCATCTGGACCAATCAGGGATTATTAAGGGTGAACAGCCATCTAAACACTTTCTTCTTATTATTATTATCATTTTTATTTTTCTTTTATTTTTTCTTTCTTTCCTTTTTCCTCCTGCTAAAAGCCCACAGGTCCAGAATACAACCAGACAGCCGAAATAAAGTACACACCAAGAACAACAAGTGGAGAAAATCTGGGAGACTGCAACATTGAACTCCACAAATCTCCTATCACAGAAGGGTGCTCAACTAAGGCAAGGAAGCAGAGCAGGTTAACCCAAGTTAAAAACAAAAATATAAAAAGCAAGCAAGAACAGACACCCAAAATGGGGAATAAAAGAATCAGTCCATCACCAAAAGGAAAGGAAGAATCCCCAGAAAGACCACAAAATGAAACAGAGGCACCTGAAATATCAGATAAGAATTCAAAAGAATGATGATAGAGAAGCTCAGTGAGCTCAGTCACATCAAAGAAAACTATAAACAACTCCAGGAGAACTACAAAGAACTCCAGGGAAGTTACAAGGAACTTACTGAGAGCTACAACAGCATGAAAAAGGACATAGAAACATCAATAAGTGCCAGGAGGAAATGAAGAATACAATTCCTGAATTGAAGAATACAGTAGAAGGAATCAACAGTAGGCTAGAAGAAGCAGAGGACCAGATCAGCGAGTTGGAGGATAATGCAGACAAATACTCCAAGACAGTACAAGAGAATAAAAATAGCCTGAACAAGACTGATGAGGGTTTAAGAGAGCTGCAGGACAACATGAAACGTAACAACATCCATATCATAGGGATACCAAAAGGAGAAGAGAAACAAGGAATGGAAAACCTGTTCAAAAAAGTCATGATAGAAAATTTCCCTAACATGATGAGTGAAAACATTAATCCAGTTCAGGAAGCACAGAGGGTCCCAATGAAGATCAACCCAAACACACCAACACCAAGACACATTATTATTAAAATGGCTACTTTCAAAGACAAAGAGAGAATCCTAAAAGCATCAAGAGAGAAACGACAAATAACATATATAGGGGCTCCAATAAAGCTATCAAATGATTATTCAACAGAAACAATTCAAGCCAGAAGGGAATGGCAAAAAGTATTTCAAGTCATGGTAAACAAAGGCCTGCAACCAAGAATACTCTACCCAGCAAGGCTCTCATTCAAGATAGAAGGAGAAATAAGGAGCTTCCCAGACAAAAAAAAGACTAAAAGAATACATCTCTACCA
>PVIW01013835.1:0-25728 GCA_004026585.1 Noctilio leporinus | reverse complement strand
GCTCCCTCTATTCCCATTTTGCTGAGGGTTTTTATCATAAATGGTTGCTGCACTTTATCAAATGCTTTTTCAGCATCTATTGATATGATCATATGGTTTTTATCTTTCAGTTTGTTGATGTGGTGTATTACATTGATTGATTTACGAATGTTGTACCATCCTTGCATCCCTGGGATGAAGCCCACTTGATCATGGTGTAAAAAATATGGAACGCTTCACGAATTTGCGTGTCATCCTTGCGCAGGGGCCATGCTAATCTTCTCTGTATCATTCCAGTTTTAGTATATGTTTATTTTGTTTTCTGAGTGCATAAATTGCCTGCCTGTATTTTCTCATATCTCGTTGAGTATTGTCAGAACTATAGTCTTGAATTCCCTGTCATTTATATCGCATATTTCCATGTATTTGACTTTGCTTTTTGGAGATTTTAAGCTTTTCTTTCTGAGCCTCCTCACTATCTTGGTAATTCATGGTATTTGATGGATTCTTTTTTTGTCTAGGCATCCTTTTTTCACTGGCATTTCTCTAGCAGATTAATACGAGGAGGTCTCTAGCAGATTAATACGAGGAGGTCTTTCAATGAAAGTATGTGGAGCTGAATCAGAAGTTTTTAGCTCTGTAAAACCCCCAGTGCTTGCATTCCTCCTCACTGGCTGCAAGTTAGTGTAGTCACCATGCATGGGGATTATGTTGGCTGGAGGAACCTGGCTGCCTTCTTTATTTTACCTGACTTTGGACCCCCGTGACATCTCTGTTGCTCAACCCCTGACAAGTCTCAGAAGGTACCCTTTGTTCAGGGAATAAAGCAGTTTTCTAGTACTAGTTCTGTCATTTCCAGATAATGTGCTGTGCAAAACCCACACCAAAGGCAAAGGGAGGCAAACTCTAGAAGTCTATGGGGCAGAGTGGCAAGGCTCTGTGGGTTTGTTTCTCTTTCTGGAATGCCTGCTGCCCAACACCTGGGACAGCATCCTAGTGCTGTGTCTTTACCTAGGTCTCTGAGCTCAGCCACAGCTCATACTGCTTACTCTTACAGGAATGCCCACTGAATATCTTCGCTTGTTCCAGTTGGAAGGAATGCTAACTACTTCCAGTTCCTCCTCTCTCTGGGCTGAGCCCTGCCATGAGCTCCCAGCTGCAAAGCTGTGTCCATGTCTTATCTCTGTTCTTTTACTTTCTCACCTCCCATGTTTGTTTCTACTTGTCCACCTTTACATACTTTAATGAGTGGATCTTTCAGGCATGCCTGTACATTGAGCAGGGAGTTCTTTGTTGTTTTTTAGCTATTCGAATTATTGAAACTTCAAGCAGAGAGACCAAAGGGATCTCTCATGACAGTATTCCTCTGACATCACTCTGCTGTGAACTTGCTTGCATGTGCAATTTTTGTGTGGCCATATGTTTTCAGTTCTCTTGGGTGTATAGTATAGTTAGGAATTACTGGGTCATGTAGTAACTGTTTAAAACATTTTAAGGAATTGCCAAACTATTTTTAAGCATAGGTGCATCATTATATAATCCTAGCAGCAATGCACAAGGGTTCCAGTTTCTCAGATCCTCATTCATTAATGTGTGTCCTTTTAATTGGATCCATTCTAGTTGGTGTGAAGTAATAGCTCATTGTGGTTTGAGTTGCATTTCAAATGAGAAATGATGTTGAGCATCTTTTCATGTGCTCATTGGTTGTTTGTGTACTTTCAGGAAATGCTCATTCAGATACTTTGTTCTTTTTAAAAATTGGGTTAAGCCCTGGCTGGTGACACAGTGGATAAGGCATGCCGGCCTGTGAACCCAAATGTCACCGGTTCGATTCCCAGCCAGGGCACACATAACCAGGTTGCAAGCCAGGTCTCCAGTCAGGTCTGTAGCTGGAGGCAGGTGAAAGGCAACCATACATTAATGTCTCTCTCCCTCGCTGCCTCTCTCCCTTCCTCTCTCTCTAAAAATAATAAATAAAATCTTTAAGTAAATATTGGGTTATGTGCCTTTTTATTGAGTTGTGTCTTTTATGTTTCTGGATAGAAATTTCTTATCAGATAATACTTTACAGATACCCCCATTTTGTGGGTTGTCTTTTCATTTTATTGGTTTTTAATGTTGTTAAGTTTTTAATGTTGATGAAATCTAATTTTTATTTTTGTTTGTTTCTGTTTTTTGGTATCAGGTCTAAGAACATAATCCAAAGTTGTCAAGATTTACTTCCATGTTTTCTTAGGAGAATTTTATGGTTTTAGCTTTTACTCTTAAGTTCATGACCCATGTTGAATTATTTTTATATATGGTGTAAATTAGTTATCTGATTTTATTATTTTTCAAGTGACTAGTGATTTTGTGTTCATTTAACATGTTTTTGTGAGGTAAAGGTTTGATTTCATTATTTTGCATGTGGATCTCTTATTGTCCCAGCACCATTTGTTGAAAAGACTGTTCTATCCCTTGCACCTTTTCAAAACCCAGTTGACCAAAAAAAATGAGTGTTAATTTCTGGCCTCTCAATTTTACATTGATAATATATGTATCTCTCTTTTGGCCACTACTACAGAGTCTTAATAACTGGAGCTTTATAGTAACTTTTAAATTGGAAAGTGTGAGTCCTCATTGTTCTGTTTGTTGTTGTTTTCTGAGGAGGCAAAACAAATTTTATTTAGAATGGCAAAGAAAGCACGAGCAGACCGAACACTGACAAGATGAATGCAAAAGGGAAAGAGAAACCACTAAAGAAAGTTTATAAGGTTTATAACTATATTTTTTTAAAAAGGTGCAATTTGCCCTGGCTGGTAGCACAGTGGATAAGGTGCCGGCCTGCGAACCCAAAGGTCGCAGGTTTGATTCCCCAGCCAGGGTACATGACCAGGTTGCAAACCAGATCTCCAGTCAGGTCTGTGGCTGGAGGTAGGTGAAACGCAACCATACATTAATGTCTTTCTCCCTCTCTGCCTATCTCCCTTCCTCTCTTTCTGAGAATAATGAAATAAAAATATTAAAAAAAAAAAAAAAAAAAAAAAAGGTGCAATTTTAGTTTGTTCATTTGCACCCATAGTCAAATTACTACAAATTTTTTAATTTATTTTTTTATTGTTGTTATGTTACATTAACCTCATTTTTACCCCTCTCTCCTCCCCTTCCTCATCCTCCGTATACCTGCCCCTACCCCCCCAAACTCAGTCCCACATGCTGTCCATGTCTATGGGTCATCCATGCTAGTTCTTTGACTAAACTGCTCCCCTTCTTTGCCGACTTCTCCCCTTGCCTCCTGCCCCCCACCCCTTTGCATACTGAAAGTATGTTCCTTGTATTCATGTCTTTGGTTCTGTTGTTTGTTTGTTCATTAGTCTCTTGTATTAAGTGAGAACATATGGTATTTGATAGTTGTTTCCTGGCTTATTTCACTAAGCATAATACTCTCCAGTTCCACCCATGCTATTGTAAATGGTAGGAGTTCTCTCTTTCTTTCTGCGGCATAGAACTCCATTGTGTAAATGTACCATACTTTTTTGATCCATTCATCCACTGAAGGGCACTTAGGTTATTTCCAGCACTTGGCTATTGTAAATAGTACTGCTATGAACATAGGGCTTCATAGGTTCTTCTGAATTGGTGTTTCAGGATTCTTTGGGTATAATCCTAGCACTGGAATCATTGGGTCAGAAGGCATTTCTATTCTTCGTTTTTTGAGGAAATCCCATACTGTCTTCCACAGTGGCTGCACCAGTCCACATTCCCACCAGCATTGCACCAGGGTTCCCTTTTTTCCATATCCTTGCCAGCACTTGTTGTTTGTTGATTTGTCGATGATGTCTATTCTGACAGATATGAGGTGGTACCTTGTTATAGTTTTAATTTGCATCTCTCTTGATGGCTAGTGGTGTTGAGCATTCTTTCATGGGCCTATGGGCCCTTTGTATGTCTTCCTTAGAGAAGTGTCTGTTCAGGTCCTTTGCCCATTTTTTAATTGGGTGGTTGTCTCCCTGGTGTTGAGTCATATTAGCTTTTTATATATTTTGGAGATCAAACCCTTGTCTGAGGTGCCATTGGCAAATATGTTTTCCCATATGGTTGGTTCCCTTTTTATTTTGTCAATGTTTTCTTCGGCTGAACAGAAACTTTTCAGTTTAATGTAGTTCCATATGTTTATTTGTTCCTTTATTTCCCTTGCCTTGGGAGATATTTCGGTGAAAATCTACTGTGTGAGTTATCTGCAATTTTTTTGTCTATGTTTTCCTCTATGGCTTTTATGGTGTTACTGCTTATGTTTAAGTCTTTTATCCATCTTGAGTTTCCAGTGTATGGTGTTAACTTGGTGGTCTGATTTCATTTTTTTGCATGTGCCTGCCCAGATCTCCCAACACCGCTTGTTGAAGAGGCCATTTACACTTCATTTTATGTTCCTTCCCCCTTCTTTGAGTATTAGTTGACCATAGAGTCCTGGGTTTATTTCTGGACTCCCTGTTCTGTTCCATTGATCTGTTTGTCCGTTCTTGTGCCAGTACCAGACTGTTTTTGGTTGCTTTCGCTTTGTAATATAGTTTGGTATCTGGTATTATGATACTTCCTACTTTGTTCTTCTTTCACAGGATTGCTGTAGCTATTTGGGGTCATTTTTGTCTCCATATGAATTTTTTAAGTGTTCTAATTCTATGAAGTAAGATGTTGGTATTTTATTAGGGATTGCATTGAATCTGTAGATGGCTTTGGGTAGTATGGACCTTTTTTTTAAAGATTTATTATTTCCAGAGAGAAAGGAAGGGAGAGAGGCAGAGAGGAAGAGAAACTGTATGGTTGCCTTTTACCTGCCTCCAACCTCGGACCTGGCTGGAGACCTGGCTTGCAACCTGGTTATGTGCCCTTCCTGGAGAATCAAACCAGCAAACCTTTGGGTTTGCAGGCTGGTGCCTTATCCACTGTGCTACCAGCCATGGAGTATGGATATTTTGATTATGTTAATTTTTCCAAGCATGAACATGGTATATGCTTCCATTTATTTGTATCTTCCTTAATTACTTTCTTCCGTGTTCTGTAGTTTTCTGAGTACAAGTCCTCTACTTCTTTGGTTAAGTTTATTCCTATGTACTTTATTTTTCTTGTTGCTATGGTAAATGGGATTTATTTTCTAGCTTCTATCTCTGATGTTTTATTTTTGGTGTATAAAAATGCCTTTGATTTCTGTATATTGACTTTGTATTCAGCTACTTTGCCAAATTCAGTAATTAGGTGGAGTAATTTTTTAGTGGAGTCTAGGATTTTTTATGTACACTATCATGTTATTTGCAAATAATGACAGTTTGACTTCCTCCTTTCCAATTTGGATACCTTTGATTCCTTTTTCTTGACTGATTGCTGTGGCTAGCACTTCCAAGACTATGTTGATTAGAAGTGGAGAGAGTGGACACCCTTGCCTTATTTCTGATCTTAAGGGAAAGGCTTTCAGTTTTTGCCCATTGAGTATGATGTTAGCTGCAGGTTTCTCACAATGGCCTTTATCATGTTGAGATATGCTCCCTCTATTCCCATTCTACTGAGCATTTTCGTCATAATGTACTTTACCAGATACCTTTTCAACATCTATTGATACGATCAGGTGGTTTTTGTCTTTCAGTTTGTTTATGTGGTCTGTTAGATTTATTAATTTTCTAATATTATACCATCCCTACATCCCTGTGGGTGAAGCCCACTTGGTCACGATGTGTGATTTCTTTAATATACTGCTAGATCCGGTTTGCCACTATTTTGTTGAGAATCTTAGCATCTATGTTCATCAGAGATAGTGGCCTGTAGTTTTCTTTCCGTGTTGTGTCTTGACCTGGTTTTGGGATTAGAATAATATTGGCCTCATTGAAAGAGTTTAGGAGTCTCCCCTCTTCTTGGATTTTTTGGAATAGGTTGAGGAGGATAAGAGTTGGTTCTCCCCTAAATGTTTGGTAAAATTCACCTGAATATCCATCTGGTCCAGGGCTCTTGTACACTGGGAGTTTTTTGATTACCTCTTCAGTTTCATTAGTTGTTTTCCTTCTACTCAGGCTTTCTGCTTCTTCTTGATTGAGTTTTGGTAGGTTATACATTTCCAGAAAAGTGTCCATTTCACTCAGGTTGTCATATTTCTTGTCATATAGTTGTTTGTAGTAATTTCTTACAATGCTTTGTATTTTTATGGTATCAGTTGTGACTTCTCGGTTGTTTCTGATTTTGTTTGAGTCCTTTTTCTTTTTTTCTTGATAAGTCTAGTTAAAGGCTTGTCAGTTTTGTTTATCTTTTCAGAGACCCATCTCCTGGATTTATTGATCCTTCAAATTGTGCTTTTAGTGTCTATGTTGTTAAGTCTGCTCTGATCTTGATGATTTCCTTCCTTCTGCTTGCTCTGGGCTTTGTTTGTTGTTGCTGTTCTAGTTCTTGAAGCTTTATGGTTAGGTTGTTTGTATGAATTTCTTCTAACCTTTTTAGGTAGACCTGTATTGGTGTGAATTTCCTCCTGAGGACTGCCTTCACTGAGTCCCATAGGTTTTGGAGTGTTGCAAATTTTCATTTTCATTTGTTTTCAGATACTTTTTGAATTCTTCTTTGATCTCATTATTAACCCATTAATTACTTAATAGTATGTTATTTAATCTCCATGAGTTGTATTACTTTTGGCTTTATTCCTTGAGATTGGTTTCTAGTTTCAAGCCATTGTGATCTGAGAAGATGTTTGGTATGATTTCAGTTTTCTTGAATTTGTGGAGCCTTGTTTTGTGTCCTACCATGTGGTCTGTCTTTGAGAATGTTCCATGTGCATTAGAAAAGAATGTGTATTTTGCTTCTTTGGGGTGAAAAGTTCTGTATATATCATTTAAGTCCATTTCATCTGGAGTGTTGTTCAGTGATACAGTATCCTTCATATTTTTTTGTTGGGAAGATCTGTTCATTGTTGATAATGGAGTATTAAAATCCACTACTATTAATGTGTTGCTATTTATATTCTTCCTGATGTCCTACAAGATTTTCCCTATGTATTTGGGTGCTCCTATGTTAGATGCATATATATTTATAAAGATTACGTCTTCTGATGTATTGTCCCCGTAAGTATTATGAAATGCCCTTCTTTGTCTCTTTTTATGTCCTTCATTGTGAAATCTGTTTTTTTCTGATACAAGTATTGCTACTCCAGCCTTTTTTCTCATGTCCGTTTGCTTGAAGTACATTTTTCTATTCCTTCACTTTCAGTCTGTGCCAATTTTTTGTTCTGAGGTGGGTCTCTTGCAGACAGCATATATGTGGGTCATGTTTTCTTATCCATTCAGCTACCTAATGTCTTTTGATTGATGCATTTAATTCATTTACATTTAAGGTTATTATTGAGAGGTACTTCATTGACATATGCCCCCTTTGTTCCTGTATTCCTTTGTTTCTTTATCTTTTTTATTTTTTAAAGATTTTATTTATTATTTTTTAGAGAAAGGGGAAGGGAGAGAGGCAGAGAAGGAGGGAGACATCTGTGTATGGTTGCCTTTCACCTGCCTTAAGCTTACAGACCTGGCTGGAGACCTGGCTTGCAACCTGGTTATGTGTGCCCTGGCTGGGAATTGAACCAGTGACCTTTAGGTTTGCAGGCTGGTGCCTTTTCCACTGTGCCACCAGCCAGGGCCTCTTTCTTCATCTTTTTAAACCAGTCCTTTTAGCATCTCTTGCAGTGCTGGTTTGGTAGAGGTGTATTCTTTCAGCCTTCTTTTGTCTGGGAAACTCCTTATTTTGCCTTCCATTTTGAATCATAGCCTTGCTAGGAAAACTATTCTTGGTTGTAGGCCTTTGTTTTTCATTACTTGGAGTATTTTTTGCCATTTCCTTCTGGCTTGTATTGTTTCTGTTGAGAAATCACTTGAAAACTTTATCGGGTTCCCTTATTTGTTATTTACTGTTTCTCTCTTGATGCTTTTAGGATTGTCTTTGTTTTTGAAATTTGTCATTTTAATTATGATATGTCTTGGAGTGGGCCTATTTGGGTTCATCTCCTTTGGGACCCTCTTTGCTTCCTGGACTTAAGTTACCCTTTCACTCATCATTTTAGGGAAGTTTTCTGTCATTACTTTTTCAAACATGCTTTTTATCCCTTGCTTCTCTTCTTCTGGTATCCCTATGATAAGGCTGTTTTTGCGTTTCATGTTGTCCTGTATCTCTCTTTAAACCTCTTCATTCTTTTTCAGTCTTTTTTCATTTTGTTGAAATATCTGGGGTTTTTTCCCCCCTGTTTTCCTCCAATCTGTTGATCTGGTCCTCTGCTTCATATAACCTGCTTTAAATTCTTTCTATTGTGTTCTTTAGTTCTGCGATTGTGTTCTTCATTTCTTCCTGGTTCTTACTGATGGTTTCTATGTCCTTTTTAATGCTGGTGTAAATTTCAATAAGTCCATGTAGTTGCCCTGGAGTTCTTTGGAGTTTTCTTTGAGCTCGTTGAATTTTCTTTTTTCAATTTATTGTTGTTGTATTACATCCATCCCCTTTTTGCTCCCCTCTGTCCCCCTCCTACCCACCCATTCCCCCCAAAGTCTGTCCCACCTGTTGTCCATGTCCATGGTTCCTTTATACTAGGTTCTTGTCTAAACTGCTCCCCTTCCTTGCCTCTGCCTCCCCCCTCCCCCAACCCCTTTTTCCCTGATCATTGAAGGCCTATTCACTGTATTTATATATTTGGTTCTGTTTGCTTGTTGTTAGTTTTGTTCATTATTGTCCTGTAATGGGTGAGATCATATGATATTTGTCCTTCACTGACTGGCTTATTTCACTAAGCATAATACTCTCCAGTTCTATCCATGTTGTTGCAAAGGGTACAAGTTCCTTCTTTCTTTCTGCTGTCTAGTATTCCATTGTGTAAATGTACCAAAGTTCTTTGATCCAATCATCCACTGATGGGTACTTAGGCTGTTTCCAGCACTTGGCTATGGTAAATAGTGCTGCTATGGTAGTATGGACATTTTAATGTTGTTAATTCTTCCCATCCACGAACATGGTACATACTTCCTCTAGCCTGCTGTTGATTCCTTCTACTGTATTCTTCAATTCATAAATTGTATTCTTCATTTCCTCCTGGCACTTATTGATAGTTTCTATGTCCTTTTTGATGCTGTTGTAGCTCTCAGTAAGTTCCTTGTAACTTCCCTGGAGTTTTTTATAGTTTTCTTTGAGCCGGCTAAACTTGTTGAGCTTCTGTATCATCATCCTTTTGAATTCCTTATCTGATATTTCGTGTGCCTCTGTTTCTTTTGGTGGTCTTTCTGGGGATTCTTCCTTTCCTTTTGGTGATGGACTGATTCTTTTTTCCCCATTTTGGGTGTCTGTTGTTGCTTGCTTTTTGTTTTTTGTTTTTTCCTTGGATTAATCATCTTTGCTTCCTTGCCTTAATTGGGCACCCTTCTATGTTAGGAGGTTTGTGGAGTTCAGTGTTGCAGTCTCCTAGATTTTCTCCACTTGTTGTTCTTGGTGTGGTCTTTATTTGGGCTGTCTGGTTGTATTCTGATCAGTTGTGTATGTTGCTCCTTTCCTTCCAGTTAAGATGCTCCTTCTATCCTTTCTCATAGAAATGAGGAGAGGGAGAATCAGAAAGCCTCAAGTATGAGTGAACAGTATAAGCCTATGTATATAGTTGCCGTATCTGCCTCCCTGTTCACCCTTAGTGGTCCCTGATTGGTCCAGGTGGAGCCAGGACCTGTGGGCTTTTAGCAGGAAATAAAAAAAGAAGGAAAAAAAAAGAAAAAAGGAATAAAGAAAAGAATAAAGAAAGGGTTTAGGTGGCTGGTGATGGGAGGAATACTTAGATTGAGGACTGGGAATTTGTTGTAGCCAGAGAGTGAGTAGACTTTTAATCAAGAGTAGGGGGAAGGTCTTGGGTATTTAGATGGATTGAGATAGGGGTGGATTAAAAATATGTGATAAGTAACTTTTGAAAAGGGTATGTTAGGGATTAATAGTTCATATGGCTCTCAGTGTAACTCAGATGCTTGAGATTAGCAGCAATCCATTACCTGAAGTCTGTCTCTTTTTCTTGGTCAGGTCTCTGCAGTCTACAGTCTAGCTGGTCTTGGAGTGGCAGGGCCCATGATTGTCACAGTCAGGTCTGATTCTGAGTGTTAGCCCCCAGGTAAGCTGGGCCTTCAGTAGCCTAGCTGGGTTTTAGGATTGCCAGTGTTCTGGGGTTCGCAGGGTACCCCCTGCAACTCCTGGTGGAGGTTCCTGCCTGTGATGGACACCTGGCACCCCTGCAGGGCAGCCTGCAACCTTGCTGGTTCCTGTGATGACTGGCCCTGCCCCCGTAGTTCCCTGAGGAGGCAGTCCCTGTTTGCCAGCAGTGCCTGGGGTCTGCCAACACTGTCCAGCTTCCCTGGGCGAAGGCCAGTCCTCCAAGCAAACCAGCTCTCTGAGTAGTCGTTTAGGCCGCCTCTGTGATGTGTTCCCTCCCAGAGTGTCTGCAGTGCTGCCTTTGTCGCCAGCAATGGGCGGGTGGCTTGCAGTTTGGAGTTTCTGTGGGAGCCTGGGGACTTGTGTGGGTGCGCAGGGCTGGGCCTCCCCTCTCGCAGGGGCTTCAAGCTGCTGTTTCCCCGGTGGCCCAGCAGCACCATTTTCGGCCCTCTCGCCACCCCCCACCCCCCGCTGGTGCACTTCCCTGTTCCCCTGCTCCTGCTCCTTGCAGGTCTGTTCTCCTCCTCCTCTGGCCCAGTGAGGAGCTTCCTCTCCCTGTTGCCGGAGCAAGACTGTCACACAGTCCCTCCCCTGCAGGAGTTCAATTCCTTGTTCACTCCAGTGTTTGCCCTTGCTGCCCACACTTCGTTGTTCAATTTTTAGTCACCAGGGAGCCTGGAGCTGGCTTCTGTTAAAGACGCCCCTCTGGGTAGAGCCGCCCCTGCCCAGAGCCAACCTCGGCCCGCTGGCTGGTTTGGAAGTGTCTCACCTGCTCACCTGTAGGTCTCTGCTCACTCTGGGCTATGCTCCCCTGAGTCCAGTTGCTGACTGCTCCCAATTCTTAAGGACCTGAATACGTCTTGTGCTCCCTATCCTATCCTCCATCTGCTCTGGTACTCGAGAACACCATCAGCATTGCTCTCTACTCTGTCACCACCTTTGATTCTCCCTCGTTGAATTTTCTTATAACCATTTCTTTGAATTCCATGTCTGATAGCTGGCTTGTTTCTATTTCATTTCTCTGTCTGATGATCCATCCTTTCCTTTTGGTGAAGGACTATTTCTTTTTCTTCCTATTGTGGGTATTTTGTTGTTGCTCGATTTTGTTTCTTAGATTAATCTGCTTTGACTCCCTGCCTTCATGGAGTGCCCTTCTATGGCAGGAGATTTGTGGGGTTCATTGTTGCAGTCTCCTAGATTTCCTCAACTTGTTGCTCTTGGGGTGCCCTTTATGTCATTAATTTGGACCGTCTAGTTGTATTTTGGATTTGTTTTATGGGTTGCTCCTTTTGCTCCATTTGGCTGATTGAGAGATAATCCTATCACATCTCATATACTGTTATTGAGCTGTTCATTAGGGATTAATAGTTCATGTAGCTCTTGGTGTAACCCAGGTACTTGAGATTAGCAGCAATCTATTTCCTGAGTTTGCCTCTTTTCCTTGACCAAGTCTCTGCAGTCTGCAGTCATGCTGTGGGGCCTTGGTGTGCAGGGCCTGTGCTGTTACAGTCAGGGTTGGTTCTGAGTGCTGCACCCTTTGGTAGACTGAGCCTCAAATAGCCTAACTGGGTTTCCATGCTGCCAGCAGTTTGGGGCCCTGCCTTTGCGAGCTGGCTCTGTTGGGAGAACTGCAGGGTGCTGTTTGTGCTGTTTTTGGCTACCAGTCCCCCTCCAGCTCTTCGAGGAGGTTTCTGCCATCTCTAATGGTTGCCTGGTTTTGTGGGGAGCCCCGCAGGGGGTTGTTTGCATAGTTGATGACTATCCCTCCTGCGCCAGGTCCTTGAGGTTTTTGTTGTCTGCAGTGAGCACTGATGGTTGTGCCTATGGCAAGTTCCCTTCTTGTGCAGTTTTGAGCTGCAGTTTCCGTGGGAACCTGTGCGATGGTGTCAGTGTGGGGGATTGGGCCTCCCTTATCCCTCAGGCTCCAAGCTGCCCTCTTCCCATGTGGCATATTGGTGCAGTTTTCTGCCTTCCCACTACCCTAGCTGGTGCACCCCTGCGCCCACGTTCACACTCACAATGGGTCTCTCCACCTTCACCTCTGGCCCTAGTAGGAGCTTCCTCTCTCAGCCTCCGAATGTGGCTCTTGCAGAGTTCCTCCCTTGTAGGAATTCAGTTCCTCAATCCCTTGAATTTGCACTCAGCTGTCCATACTTCACTGCTTGAATTTCTATTCACCGGGGAGCCATGAAGCTGTCTTCAGTTAGAGCTGCCTCTCTGGGAAGAGCCACCACTGCCTAGAGCCAATCTTGGCCCACCAGCCCAGCAAGTTCAGAACTGTCTCACCTGCTCTCCTGTAGGTCTGCAGCATCTGGGCTATGCACCCAGGAATCCAGATGCTTACTGCTCCAACTCTCAGGGACTTGCAGATGTCCTGGAGACCCTATCCTCCAGCTGCTTGTCACATGAGAACACCATCAACGCTGATCTCTACTCTGTTGCCATCTTTTTCTCTGTCCTCTTTGTTCTTTTTCTAGTTTATTTTGGCAACTTGCTATCTTTTGCATTTTCATGTGAATTTTAAGGCCAGCTAGTTAATTTCTACAAAAAATTGGCTATGAGAGGCAATTTTAGTCATCATACTAATAGAATCCAAATCCTAATTCTGCAACTTGAAATAGGACCAGTGATTTCAGGGCATCTTTTCAAGCTTTTGACCCATGTGATGTTTAAAGGCAGGCCTAAAGTAAGTAGTAGAAGCCTGTGCCTGTATTAGAATATCCTTTAATCTAGATCTCTCTTACTCTTAAAGAGATGTAATTTATAATGATATGAAAAATTGGCCAAAATAATAAAATATTTTTTTTACTTAAATTGTAAAATATATGTGGTCTACTTGGATTTTGAAGTTTTCTAGAATTAAATTGGACACAGTTGTTAATTTTGATAAGAAGTAATGTTTAAGTTGATACCTTGTGATGGCACTAAAGCATGCCATTGGTTAAAATGCCTCTGGTACCATGCTATGAGGCAGAGTAGTTATTTTTTCCCCTCTTCTTAAATCAAACAACTCTAACTGGACCTTGTTTTCCCTTTAATCTGGTAGACCTTGTCCAGTAAGGGAAATACATAGCAAATTTTGGTGTGTTAGTGTAGGTCATAAATATGAAGTGTTTACCAAGGTGCTGTTGATAGTTTTACAGTTCTTCAGAGAGTGAACTCATTGAATTTTAGACCATCTGATTTTTATTTATTTTGTAAATATCCAGAAGGTTGGAGGACTCCCCACAGCTGAACTTTATTCATTTGTAGTATTTCCTTTAAGTTTTGCGCATATATAATTTTATAGTTATATCCAAGTGTAAAAATATATTTGAAATGTTTTATGATACATAGCTTTAGTCTTAATTGTTGCATAATATTCCATAAAGTTGATGCATCATTTGCCCAGCTATTCCAGTGTTAGAGATTTTAAGGGCATCTGTTTATGAAAGAATATCCAGAAATTAAATGATTTCCTTCCCTGTGATATTTTTTTTGTTCTCTATTATTCTCAGTGTACTTAACAGAAGACTTCACATGTGTAATATAGTTGTTTTTTTGTCCATCAAATCTCCAAAGGCATTATGTAGAACTTTACCATCTCATGGCCCACAGGAGTAACATTGCCCAGGCTGCAGTGCTTAGTGAGAAGTATTAGACATGTACGTGGGAGGGAACAGGGAAGAAAAATCTTTCAGTGTGAGGGAAACAATTGTTTGGCTAGATTTTAAATTATAAATGAATTGTACTTGCTTTGTATTATCTGTGCCTGCATTTTGTGGAGTACTTCTTTAAAAGGGGTTCTTGAATGTTGCTTATTAAAAGAATTTGGGAGTTCATTTTTTAAAAAAATTTATTCATTTATTTTTAGAGAGAGGGGGAGGGAGGGAGAAAGAAACATCAGTGAGTGAGAGAAACAACCATTGGTTGCCTCTTATACTTTCCCATTGTGGGGCTGGCCAGCAACCGAGGCATATGCCCTGACTAGGAATTGAACTGGGGACATTTTGGTTTGCAGGATGATGCCCATCTCACTGAGCCACAGCAGTCAGGGTGTATTTGGGAATTCTTTCCTTAAGTGTCACATTGAACTATGAATGGCTTGCTTAAGGAAAAAGGGAATGAAGTTCAAATTAGACATCAATTTTAATATTTTACAATTAAGTTTATATGGGGACTGTTAATTATCTCTTTAAAACCTTGCTTTGGCTAATTCTTTAATAGAATTTGTAACCTTTCCTAAAATAGGAAGCATTAATATCAACAGTCATTTAGTGTGTTTCCATGCTAGTTATTACTTGTACACTAGTATAGTGTAGAGGAAGCAGGAGACCCAGAATTCTGATAATCCTGCTGCATGAACATCCTTATTTGGGATGGAGTGAGGAGTATTGCCTATGCTTTTATTATGTTGTTGGGGCCCAGCAAAGATAACAGAGATGAATCTGTTATTTTGTAATTTATAGTCAAATATTTAGGGGCTACTGAGTCAAAATGGCCATTACTTAGTGTTTTACACATCTTGAGTGCTGATGTTGATATCTGTTGCCAGCTGTTGGAAGTGCTAGGAACAAATAATCTCAAATTTATGGCCCTCCTGTGTGGTGTTCCACAAAATTAAATTCAAACAATTCAATAATTTGTATCCTAAATGGATTGATACACTTACTGCTGCCATTTTCTACAGGGAAGTTTAACAAAACATCCTATATATTAGAAAAGATTCTCTATTAATGTTTTTCATGGGTATTTGAAATAATTCATCTTACACTACCTGGGTCACTATTTTCGTTCTTAGTGAATTGTGAAACTTACACAAAATTGAAGCCACAAATGATTAAAGATGGGTGTGGGAGTTATGTTTAAGAGAGGTTACTTCTGTTTCTGTGATCTTGGGTAGTAGTTTAGAAATAGGTGTTTGCTTTATAATTTTCATTAGATCATGTGTATAAATTTTATGTACTTTTTGGATATTTATTTTACAATAAATGTAAGTTAATTTATTCAATATAGAGAGCCTTAAATTCTAAGATTAATTTGTATAGCAAACTTTTCCTGTAAATGTGTTAGTTGTTCAAAGGAAACTTAAGGTTTATAGTGGCTTTTATTTTACTTTCCATGTTTAGTTTTATGTTTGAAATAGAAAAGATAGGAATGAATAGACCTCTTAGTTCCTTATTTTTGTTGATTTATCCATAAGGCTGCCATAAATAACAAAATGAGGGTGTTTTTTATTTCATTTTAAAAATTATATCTGTAGCTGTCACAAGTGAAGAGCAAGGAGTACAAGAATGAGAGGGTATTTAAAAATAAAAAATGGAAAAATTTATAGTTTAAAGTAGAAAGGTTTTGTTGCCGTTGTTAGACTACTACTATATTCCCCTTTAGAAGCCATAGTTTTTTTTGTAAGTACAGCCTGAACTTTATACTCCAAGTCATACATACACACAGAACTTTTTATTGCAACTCAAAAATTGTACATCTTTTGCTTTGTTATAGTTATTAAAATATCAAGAATATGTTGTTCTGTGAATCAACAAGAGAAAGACTATGTAAAGCCTCTTTCCCTATAAATGGGGATGTGCAAATCTATCTATAATGAACTAGCATTTTTGCTTACGTGCTAGTAAATTTCAAAAGCCAAATGAGTGTCACACTGAGTTATGATAGATGAAAAATCTAAGTGGAGCAAATTATGCCCAAGTCATCTTTTCCTTTAGAGTTCTTTATGTGTAATTTGGAATTTTAGAAACAGGTATGTCAGAATTCATTGTCCTCTAGGTTGAGCTGTATGTTGTTACACTTGTGTTTAACTAAAATAACATTTTTGAACTCGTGATTGTGAGAAATTTAAAAATTATCTTTATTGGCAGAATCAGTAGAAACTCATTAAAATAGTAAGGTTACATTAAAATAGATTACCAAAAGAGTCATTTCACCTATTTAAAGTAATGGCTAGAAGAAATAGTTGGGTTTTGAGTCATATTTTTATTATGTGATTAAAGGTGAAAATATAGCATGTTGAAATTGTTAGGCAAAAATTGTACCATAAATCACCTGTCATTAAAAAGTATGTAACATAATAGTTGTATGTTTAAACATCACTTGACCATCCATACTTTCACATGAAGTGGTGCCTTGTGGACTTCCTGGCCTTTGGGATGGGGCATAATATTATGGACAGCTTATCCAATAGTTGTAAAAAAGTACTAAGTCGTTTTGTCTATTAAAAATTTTAGAACATGGGTCTTTTATCTCCTTGGTTAAATTTATTCCTAGGTATTTTATTTATTTTTTGTTGCTATAGTAAATGGGGTTTGTTTTCTAGTTTCTTTTTCTGATGTTTCATTGTTGGTATATAAAAAAGCCTTTGATTTCTGGTTATTGACTTTGTATCCAGTTATTTTGCCAAATTTGCTTATTAGGTTGAGTAGTTTTTTAGTGGAGTCTATAGGTTTTCTATATATACTATCATGTCATCTGCCAATAATGACAGTTTGACTTCCTCCTTTCCAGTTTGGATACCTTTGATTCCTTTTTCTTGTCCGATTGCTGTGGCTAGAACTTCCAAGACAATGTTGAATAGAATTGGAGAGAGTAGATACTCTTGCCTTGTTCCTCATCTTAAGGGAAAGGCTTTCAGTTATTGCCTGTTGACGTTAGCTGCAGGTTTCTCATATACGGCCTTATGTTGAGGTATGATCTCTCTATTCCTATCTTGCTAAGCATTTTTATTATAAAAGGGAGTTGTACTTTATCAAATGCTTTTTCAGCATCTATTGATATAATCATATGGTTTTTGTCTTCCTTTTGTTTATGTGGTCTATTACATTTATTGATTTGCAAATATTGTACCATCCCTACATTTCTGAGGTAAATCCCACTTGGTCATATATTGCTGGATTCAGTTTGCCAATATTTTGTTGAGAATTTTACCATCTATGTTCATCAGAGATATTGGCCTGTAGTTTTTTTTCCTTGTTGTGTTTTGACCTGGTTTTGGGATTAAAATAATACTAGCCTCTTAGAAAGAATTTGGGAGTCTTCCCTCTTCTTGGGTTTTTTGGAGTAGGCTGAGAAGGATAGGAGTTAGTTCTTCCCTAAATGATTGGTAAAATTCACCTGTGTATCATCTGGTCTAGGGCTCTTGTACAGTGGGAGGTTTTTTTTTAAGAGATTTTATTTAGTATTTTTAGAGAGAGGGAAAAGGAGAGAGGCAGAGAAGGAGAGAGACATCAATGTATGGTTGCCTTTCACCTGCCTCTAGCTACAGAGCTGGCTGGAGACCTGTCTTGCAGCCTGGTTATGTGCCCTGGCTGGAATCAAACCAGCAACCTTTGGGTTTGCAGGCCAGCACCTTATCCACTGTGCCACCAGCCAGGGCTGTGAGTTTTTTGATTACTTCTTCAGTTTCAGTAGTTGTTTTCCATCCACTCAGGCTTTACGCTTCCTCTTGATTGAGTTTTGGTAGGTTATACATTTCCAGAAATTTGTCCATTTCACCCATGTTGTCAAATTTCTTGTCATACAGTTTGTAGTAATTTCCTACAATCCTTTGTAGTTCTGTGGTATTGGTTGTGATTTCTCCTCTGTCATTTCTGATTTTATTTATTTGAGTCCTATCTCTTTCTTTTTTGATGAGTCTAGTTAAAGGCTTGCCAATTTTGTTTATCTTTTCAAAGACCCATCTCCTGGATTTATTGATCCTTTGAATTGTGCTTTTAGTCTCCATGTCATTTAGTTCTGCTCTGATCTTGGTAATTTCCTTCCATTTTCTTGCCGTGGGCTTTGTTTGTTGAAGTTTTTCCAGTTCTTGTAGTTTTATGGTTAGGTTGTTTATATAAGTTTCTTCAGACCTTTTTAGGTAGACCTGTATTGCTGTGAATTTTCCTCTGAGGACTACCTTCGCTGTGTCCCGTAGGTTTTGAGGTGTTGTGTAAAGGGCCCATTGGCTTATGAAAGAATGTACAATATCACTAGCCACCAGAGAGATGCAAGTTAAAACCACATTGAGATATTACCTCACACCTGTCATAATGGCCATCATCAACAAATCAACAAACAACAAGTGCTGTCACGGAAAATGGAGAAAAGGGAACCCTGGTGCACTGCTGGCAGGATGCAGACTGGTGCAGCTACTTTGGAAGACAGTATGGAATTTCCTCAAAAAACTTAAGCATAGAACTGCTTTATGACCCAACGATTGCACTGCTAGGACTATACCCAAAGAATCCGGAAACACCAATTTAGAGGAACCTATGCAACCTATGTTCATAGCAGTGCATTTACAATAGCCAAATGCTGGAAACAACCTAAGTGCCCTTCCTTGGATGAATGAATCAAAAAAACTATGGTACATTTACACAATGGAGCTCTATGCAGCAGAAAGAAAGAAGTAACTTCTGCCATTTGTGATAGCATGGATGGAACTGGAGAGTATCATGCTTTTTAAAATAAGGCAGGGAACGAAAGTTAAATGCCATATGTTCTCACTTAATACAGGAGACTATAAAGAACAAAACAGGTGAGGAGAAAGAAATGAGACATAGGAAAAAAAAAAAGCAGAATGATGGTGACTAGGGGGGAGGGTAAGAAAGGGAAAAGCAGGGGAAGGGACCAGATGAGGAGCAAGAGAGGAGGACCCCATGGACATGGACGTGAGCTGGGGATTGATAAGGGAAGGGGTCAGGGGTCAGGGAAAGGGGACAAAGGAGAGCAATTGGGGGAAAAATGAAACAAATGTGATACAACAATAATAAAATTAATTTATAAATGTTAAACCTAACAGTAAAAAAATATTTTACAACAAAAATATTAGAGGATCATTACTTTTTCCTGTCTCTATTCCCCTCAACCCCGTACCTCTACCACCAGAAACTTGATGTAAGGTAACAGGTTGTTGTAACCACTGTTTCAAATCAGAACAGATTTCTTTAATAACGAGTAAAGATTGTGGTCTTCCACAATAACCTTTTTTTTTTTGGAGTGCAGAAATAAGTTTATGAATATATATAAACCCATTACTCTCTTAGCTTCCAGTTCCAAAGTGAATTTCTTCATAGCTAATCTGTTTTCTGGATAGTTCTTCAAAGCTTAAAAGATTTAAAGTATTGTTGTTAAATTTGTCATAAAGAGCCTGTTGCAAATTTCTAATGAAATGAAAGCAGCCTAGTAGCCTTGAATGTTCCGTAAGACTACAGCTAATGTCTTTATCTCTCTAGCTTTTGAACTTCTGATTTGGGGGTCTGTGGAAAGTTAATCTTTTTGGAGTTCTTCCTTTGGTGACTCACAGCCTCTAATCAGTAAGGTCTGCATTGCTTTACAGCTTGACTTAATTTAGTTTATGAGAACTAAATTGCCAAAAAAAAAAAAATACAGCTTATTAGAGTCACTAAAGTATTAAATGTTAGATTCATATGAGATATGTGACATCTCCCCGACCCCCACCCCGACCCCCTGCACACACACCTGGTTTGGTTAATGTATGCTTTTGTAGTGAAGATTGTGTCAAGGGGTTCATGTTCATGATTTATTTTGAATAGTGCATATCCCATAGGACAAAGTGCTCTAGTGGGAACTAGGCATCTTGCTTTATAAACTTGCTAAATTATTATGGATGACCAATCTCAGCTGAGCTCTCTGTGTACTAGATGCTTGATGAAATTAGAGTCATTATTTTATTTTGGAAAACACTGAGTTGTATTTATGTGTGTGGAGGACAAGGAGGATGGAAGTTACAGATATCCCAAAATGAGAGATCCATTTAGTAGAATTGTTCCTATATTCTTTTTAAAAGGATTTTATTCATTATTTTTAGAGAGAAAGGCAGGGAGGGAGGAAGAAAAGGAGGAATATCAATGTGTGGTTGCCTTTCACCTGCCTCCAGCTAAGCACCTGGCTGGAGACCTGCCTTGCAACCTGGTTATGTGCCCTGACTGGGGAATTGAACCAGGGCCCTTTGGGTTCACAGGCCAGCGCCTTTCCACTGAGCCACCAGCCAGGGCCTAATTATTCCTATATTCTAATAATGAAATTAAGCTGGTACATTAATGTCCTATAACTCCCACTTTGTTCTTTTTGTTCCGATAGCTTTGGAAAGCATTACTTTTAAATATTGCTCTGCATTTGGTTATCCAGAAATCTACTCTGTTAAAGGAGTGATAATAATTTCATGTTTTACTCTCTCATGGTTTATTCATGTATCAACTGAGGTGGGTTATTTTTTTAATATATACAGCTGGACATGATACATTGATTTATAATTTCCACCAAATTAATTTACATTTACTCTTCTTATGCTCCTACTCATTAAGATCTGTATTCCTTTTGGGTAAGCTCCTAACACTTTCATCTATGTGTAATGTCTCATTTAACACTAGAATGATTTTTGTAGTGAATATTATCTAAAGATACTAAAAGAGGAAATAAAAGTGATATAAATCTGTCTTTCAAATTTATGTACTGTTTTTAGTGTGTAGCCTATATAAACAGTGTAGTAACCTTGGTCATAAAGACTAAACAGGCCCATTGTTCTCTTGATATAGAGTGTGCACCATTAGCACCATGGTAGCTGACTCTACTGAGGACTGAGCCAAATGTCTGTTCATACTAGTTGTGAAAAGTTCTTAGCCATGGTAATGATAAGTCATAACTTAAATATATAAGGCAGTTAGATTCTAAGCTGTTTGAGCAATTGTTCTTTTTTTTTTTTTTTTTTTTTAAGATTTTATTTATTACTTTCAGAGAGAGGGCAAAGGAGAGAGGCAGAGAGGGAGAGAGATAATCAATGTATGGTTGCCTTTCACCTGCCTCCAGCTACAGATCTGGTTGGAGACCTGCCTTGCAACCTGGTTATGTGCTTTGGCTGGGGAATCGAACCAGCAACCTTTGGGTTCACAGGCCCATGTCTTATCCACTGTGCCAGCATGCCAGGGCTGAGCAATCATTATAATGTTAAAGAAGTTTTAAATAGTCCAGGTACCTCATTGACTCAGATGCTCTTTGATACATGAAAGGCAGTATAAAAAGACATTTCTTGCAATAAGAACCATTTCCAGCATAGTGAAATATAGAATATTTTCAAATGAACTCTCAAGTGATGCTATTGGTCTAATCTCCCTCAGCCCAGGGAAGCTTAGTTCAAAGATACCCAAGGTACATTAATCCATTCTGGCTGTTGTAACAGAATACAACAGACTGGGTGGTGGGTGAACAACAGGAATTTATTTATCTTAGTTCTGGAGGCTGGCACAGTCCAAGATCAAGGTCTTGGCAGAGTCAGTCTCTGGTCTCTCTTAAAAGGGCACTGATACCAATCATGAAGACTCTGATCATGACCTAATCACCCACCAAAGGACTTATTGCCTAATACCCTACTATTGGGGATTAGGTTTCAACATAAAAATTATAGTTATTTAGTCAATAGCATAAGACCATCGTTTGTTGAGAGTGGATGTTGAAAGAGCTTACTGTCATAGTTCACTGGATTGAACAGCCTTACAGTCTCTTTCCCCATAGATTATTTCTGACTCCTTTTATACACTTTTGTTTCTCCCTGGACCACCATTTAAGTTGCAAAAGTTTACTTGTAAACTCCTTAGGGTCTTAATTGTGTTTCTTCCCAGAGTTATTTTACCCTTGTAGGTAATCTCTTTAGTGTTTGCTGAAACATGCTATTTGAGATTCTGTGGTAGACTGTGGTGGTACTCATTATTGGGAGGTTTACTATGTACTAAGTACAGTGTGGGCAGTGTAGTATGCTTTATCATTTAATTTTCACAGCTACCCGATTAAGTAGACACTATTAATATTTCCATTTTACAAATGAACTAAGTACCAAGGCTTAGAGAGTTTTAAGTAACTTGCTTGTGATGAAGACAAGGATTCCAATCCAGATGCCCCTCACTGCAGAGTGTACCTCTTAACTGTCATATAGGTAACCCCTGTATAACACGGTTGTTAGGTTCCTAAAAAATGCCATGTTATTTGAATCTATAAAACAAAGAACTAGTAGAAAAAAGGGGGTTAGGTTCCAAAAATGAAGAAAATGTACTATTATATTTTTATAATTAAGAGAAATATCTTTATTAAAGCAATTTTCACCAAAAGTATAACATATTAAATAATGTTTTCTTTGCCATCACTACTAAGCACCATTAACTGAGGGCATTTTCTTTCTGACAAGGTTATCTTCATTCTCTAAACTTTCTTGAGCATTATCTTGACTTATTTTTAAATTAATTTATTTTTATCGAATTACGATTGTTTCATCCTTTCCCCTATTGCTCCCCCTTACCCCACCCTCCCAACCCTGTCTTCCACAGTCAATCCCCACCCATGGGCCCCTCACATTAGCTCTTTGACTAAACTGTTCCCTTTCTGTACCCACCCTCCCTTCCTCCCTCCCTTCTGGTCCCATCATTCTCCTGCTTTATTCCGTGTCTCTGGTTTCATTCTGCTTATTTGTTTGTTTTGTTCATTAGTTTCCTGTATTAAGTGAAATCATCTGGCATTTATTTGTCTTTTGCCTTCTGGCTTATTTCACTAAGCATGATACTCTCTAGTTCTAATCATGCTATTGGAAAAGGTAGGAGGTCCTTCTTTCTTTATGCTACATAGTATTCTATCCTGTATCTCTTGCAGAAAATCTGTTTAGATTGTTTGCTTTTAGCTGAGATCTTTATAAATTTCATTATGTGGTGCTAAGCACTTGTGAAGCTCTCAAACTTTGTGCTTCTTTCAGTGGAAGGATCTTCATTTAGGAAATGTAGCTTTATTTTTTTGGCTAAGTCTAGGCCTTTCTTTATACTTTTTAGGGTTAAGTGTTTATTTTTTGTTCTTGAAAGCTCTTAATTACGCTTTGTTGTATGATGGTTTTCCCCAATTCTTGAACCATGTTAGAGTGAAACCATGTCGTATGGAGGTTATCTCTACTTCGTTGTACTTCACATCTGTGAGTGATTCTGCTTCCCAGGAGATGGTTAGCAATGCCTAGAGACATTTTTGGTTCTTATAACTGGGAATGAGGTGCTATAGCTTCTGGTGGGTAGAGGCCATGGATGCCGCTAAACATCCTACAGTGAAGAGTTTGACACACCCTATGACAGAATTATCCAGCCCCAAAGGTCAGTAGTGCCAAGATGAAGAAACCCTGCTCTGCCACAGTGGTTCTCAAGATTTGGTTCCTGAACTAGCAGCAACAGCATTACCTGGGAACATGTTAGAAATGGAAATTCTCCTGCCCCACTCTAGACATAGTGAATTGAACTCTGGGGGTGAGGCCCAACCTTCTGTGTTTTACTGAGGCCTGAGTAATTCTGATGTACATGAAAATTTGAGAACCACTGCTCTACTCATCATCTTTCTCAAAGCTCTCTCTCAATAGTATCTGTCCTGCTTATTTTTACTTTACCTAAAGGGGCTTTTCCTATTAGCAGTTTTTCCTTCTCAGATGAAACTTATTAGAATAAAAAGTTGTTTTTCTTCTCAGCCTCTATGGCTAATTCCTGTCCAATGTTGAATTATTTAACCCTGTTCTAGATCTGTGAAAACCTAGGGTGATACTTGTAGATCTGAGCTGAAGTGGGACTCAACTTTTATTAGTGCACTGTGGTACATGCCATCAGAGCCAGCCTTTGATTTAGCACCTGGAGAGGAACTAAATCAAGTATAGTACTGTGTAAATATTAGGTCAGTTGGGAATAGATAGGAAAACGGGTAGAATCATCATAGAAACCAATTGACTAAAGAAAGGGAGGCCTAGTAGTTCAAAGGTTTGACTTAGAAGAATTTAGTAAAATTTTTTAGAAAAAAAATGACATCATTTTAAAACACTGCTTTAAGGAGGGCAACTGCCAATATCCAACAATCTTTGTTTCTTTGAATCTTTTGCCATCTGGTTATATTAAATTAAATAATTTTGTATAATAATGTTTTAGCTATCTTTTGAACTTGTCGTTGACTTCCTATGTAGTCCTAAACTAACCACTGAACTATTCAAGAGTGTTGAGGTTGAGATTAGGTATGTTCAAATTTGAATAATGAAATTTATTACAGCATTAATATCTTTTCTCAAGCATCCCCAGTTTGGGGACCTTCACTGCTAGAAATATCTACTTCCACTATCTGTTTGAAAGGAATCTCATCTAATTTAAATGCTAATATGAGAATATATATTGACTATGTACATGAATCATACAGTTTTATAGTTGTTAACTTCTTTCCCAAAACAGTTTTCACTCTTGACATGTTTTCTAACCTAAAGATTGACTAATTTCTCAACACACAAACTATGAGTTGTTCGATATTTAAAATATTAATTGTTAATAATATATAGATGTTAACACCCACAAACAAGCATACATTTTGTAACAGCAGATAAGAAAGTGTGTGTTCTATGTAATATATATCCATATTTTCTTACTTTTTTCCTTAACTGCATTTGATTTTCCTAAGTTACTGCAAGTAACTTGATTTTCCCATTTTAGAAAATAATTGCAATCTAAGAAAACTTAACCTGCAGTAATGCAAGTTACTGCAAATGCAAATACAAAACTATTCATTATTTAGTAACATCTACTTATAACAAGATTATTTTAAAGCATTTGTGTGTTAAAGTTGGTTCTTATCTATTTAGCTACCCTATATGTTTTTTGATTGGTACATTTAATCCATTTTCATTGAAGGTTATTATTAATAGGTACTTATTCATTGTCATTTTTTCTCTTTGTACCTGTTTCTCTCTCTCTTTTTTTTATTGTTGTTGTATTACATCCATCCCCTTTTTGCTCCCGTCTGTCCCCCTCACCACCCACCCATTCCCCCCCATAATCAATCCCACCTGTTCTCCATGTCCATGGTTCCTTTATACTAGGTTCTTGTCTAAGCTGCTCCCCTTCTTTGCCTCTGCCTCCCCCCTCCCCCCAGCCCCGTTCCCCCTGACCACTGAAGGCCTATTCCTTGTATTCATATACTTGGTTCTGTTTTGCTTGTTGTTAGTTTTGCTCATTATTGTCCCGTAATGGGTGAGATCATATAATATTTGTCCTTCACTGACTGGCTTATTTCACTAAGCATAATACTCTCCAGTTCCATCCATGTTGTTGCAAAGGGTACAAGTTCCTCCTTTCTTTCTGCTATATAGAATTCCATTGTGTAAATGTCCCAAAGTTTTTTGATTCAATCATCCACTGGTGGGCACTTAGGCTGTTTCCAGCACTTGGCTATTGTAAATAGTGCTGCTATGAACATAGGTGTGCATAGGTTCTTATGAATTGGTGTTTCAGGATTCTTTGGGTATAGTTCAAGTAGTGGAATTTCTGGATCAAAAGGCAGTTCCATTTTTAGTTTTTTAAGGAAACCCCTATACTGTTTTCCACAGTGGCTGCACCAGCCTACATTCCCAGCAACAGTGTATGAGGGTTCCCTTTGCCCCGCATCCTCACCAACACTTGTTGTTTGTTGATTTGCTGATGATTGCCATTCTGACAGGTGTGAGGTGGTATCTTAATGTAGTTTTAATTTGCATCTCTCTGATGACTAGTGATGTTGAGCATTCTTTCATATGCCTCTGGGCCCTTTGTATATCTTCCTCAGTGAGTTGTC
>PVIW01013834.1:0-25733 GCA_004026585.1 Noctilio leporinus | reverse complement strand
TGGTTCTGTTTTGCTTGTTGTTAGTTTTGTTCATTATTGTCCTGTAATGGGTGAGATCATATGATATTTGTCCTTCACTGACTGGCTTATTTCACTAAGCATAATACTCTCCAGTTCCATCCATGTTGTTGCAAAGGGTACAAGTTCCTTCTTTCTTTCTGCTATATAGAATTCCATTGTGTAAATGTACCAAAGTTTTATGATCCAATCATCCACTGATGGGCACTTAGGCTGTTTCCAGCACCTGGCTATTGTAAATAGTGCTGCTATGAACATAGGTGTGCATAGGTTCTTATGAATTGGTGTTTCAGGATTCTTTGGGTATAGTCCAAGTAGTGGAATTGCTGGATCAAAAGGCAGTTCCACTTTTAGTTTTTTAAGGAAACCCCATACTGTTTTCCACAGTGGCTGCACCAGCCTGCATTCCCACCAACAGTGTATGAGGGTTCCCTTTGCCCCGAATCCTCACCAACACTTGTTGTTTGTTGATTTGTTGATGATTGCCATTTTGACAGGTCTGAGGTGGTATCTTATTGTGGTTTTAATTTGCATCTCTCTGATGACTAGTGATGTTGAGCATTCTTTCATATGCCTCTGGGCCCTTTGTATATCTTCCTCAGTGAGTTGTCTGTTCAGGTCCTTTGCCCATTTTTTGATTGGGCTGTCTGTCTCCCTGGTGTTGAGTTGCATTAGTTCTTTATATATTTTGGAGATGAGACCCTTGTCTGAGGTATCATTGGCAATTATGTTTTCCCATGCAGTTGGTTCCCTTTGAATTTTGCTGATATTTTCTTTAGCTGAACAGAAACTTTTCAATTTGATATAGTCCCATTTGTTGATTCGTTCTTTGATTTCCTTTGCCCTTGGTGAAGTATCAGTAATCATATTTCTGCATAGGATATCCAAAAGTTTACTGCCTATATTTTTCTCCAGGACCTTTATGGTGGCACTGCTTATGTTTAAATTCTTTATCCATCTTGAGTTTATTTTGGTGTATGGTGTAAGTTGGTGGTCTAGTTTTATCTTTTTGCATGTTGCTGACCAGTTCTCCCAACACCATTTGTTGAAGAGACTGTTTTTACCCCATTTGATGTTCCTTCCCCCTTTGTCAAATATTAGTTGACCATAGAGTCCTGGGTTAATTTCTGGGCTCTCTATTCTGTTCCATTGATCTATATATCTATTCTTATGCCAGTACCATGCTGTTTTGATGACAGTAGCCTTGTAGTATTGTTTGAGTTCCGGTATCATGATTCCCATAATGGAGATTTTAAAAATAAGTACTTATGTTTAGAAATCTAAGCAAAAATCACCCAAGTAGTAGTTTCTATTACAATAGAGTATAGAAAAAATCTGACTAAATTAATTGTGTATAAATGGGTAAATGGGTACTCACTCAAAAAAAATTTACAAAATGAAATTCCTTATTAAAATAATAGGATTGCTAGATCTCTTCAAATTTTTCTCTAATGCTTTTATAAATAAAGCCATGTTTCATTTACAAAGATGCCTTCATGCCTTATACATTTCAATTTTACCTGCAAACATTTGTTCTTTTCTGCATAATCTATGAGGCAGAGAAATGCTCAATAAATTTTTGGCTACCTGATTCTCTGCCTTGTGCAAGAAGCTTTTTAATTTGGAGTTGTTAAATTACTCAGGAAAAATAGTTCAGGGATTATTAATATGTGTTAATTAAGAGCAAAAAATGTTTTAAAGATACACAACCAGAATCAGAATGGAAATTAAGAATAGCTTGAGGCCATTGGAGAAACAAAAAGACAATTTAAAAATTATTAGTAACTGACCCAAAGGACTGGTAGTGGGCACAGCTGCAGAGAGAATTACATTGCATTGACAGGCTTTGGATCTTGTGTGACACTTCAGAGAGCACAGCTGTGCAAAGCTAATTTTGTTGGTTACCATAATAAAATAGAAACCAATAAATTTAGAAAGGCCTTGATACGAAGACTATAAGATTTAGGTTTTGTCTGAGCTTAATGTATGTGAGAATTGCAGAAATTATCTGTCAAATTTCAAATTTAAATTTACAGAAATTTAATAGAGGTTGCATTTGATATATAAACTAAAAGTCATTATGTTTTGCTTTTTAGGAATTAACTATCTCAAACTTATTTTAGTAATTTTTAAATTAAGAATTACAAAAATTATTGGGAAATACTGTAAATTTTTAAGAACAAATAAAAATGAAATTAATATATTGAAACAAAGTTATGAGTGTAATTTTTATATAAAAGATATTGTTAGAGAATGTCACAAAATTAGACTCTATTTAATGGCTTAAAATTTTAATGATCTGATACCACTTTCACATAACCTGGTTGACTGCTTCCCTTACAACAAATAGGTGGACAAGTTGTCATGATACAATAATTAGCAGTGACCTCACTGACTGTTGATACTCAAATATAATCAGACATAAGACTAATATATTCTATTATAAAATAACATCAAATACTTTACAAAATATAAATGGTTCATATATAGTAAACCTGGCTTGAGAGATGTATTTCAGAAAAATTACTTTTCCAGATATACCAGCAGCCTTTATTGCTCTAACCAGACATGACAATGCAAATAATAAATGAATGTGATTATGACATCTGCTTTAGAAATGTAATAAAATTAAAATCTACAGAATAACTCTGGTCTTAAGCAAGTTTTAGGCTAAGTTGGGATAGACCCAGACATTCTGTGTGTATGTACATGTGTGTTTATGGTCATTTCAAAGGGTGTCTGTGAGAGTCTCCCACTTGTAAAGAGTCTAGATTAGATTCCCTAATGTCAAAAAAAGGATAATAGTCAAACATCTGCTTCTAATCGCCAATGTAATGGATTGGCCATCAGCCAACTTGTCATCAAGGTCAGTCTTCATAATGATCGCTGTTAATTGCTGTGAAATTCTTATTTTTTAAAAATCTGGTGTACATATATTTTATGAAGAATTTCTAGAAAGTGTGCTGGCAAATAAATATAAGCCTAAATTTTGGATTGAAGCCAAAAAATAATTATATATTTACTACATATTGCCTTGGCACCTTGCAGAGCTGCCAATTATCACAATGGTTATAATCAAGAGATGCTATAGTGTACATATTATTACATCTATTTATTACACTTGCTCTAGGCAGGTTATTGAGGATATTTTTTTTTGTTATTATCACTGTCTTCCTTATATGAAGTTCCATGTTTGCAACATCTTTTAGAATTTAACATTAGAGAAAGCATTCCTCCAACCATAAACTAGTACATTGTTTTCTCCTCACTAGAATTAAGACTATTTAACTGTACATTTCCCTTTTTGTTTTGATGGCCAAAAAGCCTACAGGTAGATAGACATTTTACTTTCATTAACAGTCAATTGATTAGTAGAAGAAAAATATCAGAAAAAGATCATTCACATCAAGTTAAAAGAATCAAAAATAAAACTGCACAGCTCTGGCTGGTGGTACAGTGGATAAGGTGCCAGCCTATGAATCCAAAGGTCACTAGTTCAATTCCCAGCCAGGGCACATAACCAGGTTGCAAGCCAGGTCTCCAGCCAGGTCCGTAGCTGGAGGCAGGTAAAAGGCAACCATACATTGAAGTCTCTCCACCTCTCTTCCTCTCTCCCTTCCCTCTCTCTAAAAAAAATAAATTAAAAAAAATATTTTTAATAAATAAATAAATATAAATAATTTTTAAAAACTTTATGGAAGATACAGAATTTGAACCAGTTCTTAGACTATAATATATATTTTGATATTAAACAGGCATAAAGGATTCAATGTAAGTCTGTTCTAGTTATAAAAAGCCAAGCTTCAGTAACAAAAAGACCCAAATATTTCAGAATCAATAAAAGAGGTTTTAACTCTATGGTGAGTTTTCAAGTCAGTGCAGGGTGGGGAGAGGACGGTTATCCACTTGGTCTCTGGGGACCCAGAATCCTTTCATTTTGTGGTACTTGCATCCTGTAAGGCATCTCTGTCATCTTCCTTCATCTGACAGGAAAAAAAAAAAAAAGTAAAAATAAATATGGGAAAGGAAATTGTTAAGCCTGAAAATGGCTTAACAGATTATTTCTACTCAATTTCCTTTGGGAAAGACTTACCCACTCAGCCACCAGTAGCTGCAAATGAAGCCTAGAAATGTAATAGAACTGAGTGCCAAGAAGAAGAGAATAGATGTTTGTATTCTCTGTTGTGAATATTTTGAAAAGTAAATAAATAATAAGGGATTAGTCAAACAACTCATATGAATGACCATGGACATGGACAGTGGTGTGGGGATTAACTACGGGAGTCAGGGGCAGGCTGGCTGGAGGAGGCAAAGAAGGAAAAATTGGGGCAACTAAAATAGCATAAACAATAAAACATTTAATAATAATAATAATAATAAATTTAATTTAAAGTACAAATAGTTTTGGTTATAGTAAGCATTTTACTAGACAATGACTAAAATTTCCCTATAAGTTTCTTATTCAATATAACTCTTTTTCCACATATAAAAGGACTTTAGTTATACACTTAAGGTTTCAGAATCTTTTGAAAGAGTCTAGATTGACAGGACACCATTCTACACTGTGAGACATATTTCAGCTATGATTAAATGTATATTCCAATGAAAGCATAGAAGAGAGACAACAAAAATGTCCTATTTACATAATAAAATAAAATAATCTTATTTTTACAGTTCATTTGGTAATGTATGCATTTCAAGTGACTTTCAGAGGTTTTATTTATAAATGGATTCTCAACTTAATTTTAATTATTTAAATGTCCATAAAGTAGTTAAAACAGAATGAAAATAATTTTTAATTAAAAGCACTGCAGTTACTAAAAATCTAAAATGTTGACACTGTAACAGAATGTGATGTGCAGTGACTGGTTAGAAATGGATTGGTGAGCCCTGGCTGATGGCACAGTGGATAAGGCACAGGCCTGCGAACCCAAAGGTCACTGGTTTGATTCCCAGCCAGGGCACATAACCAGGTTGCAAGCCAGGTCTCCAGCCAGGTCTGTAACTGGAGGCAGATGAAAGGCAACCATACTTTAATGTCTCTCTCCCTCTCTGCCTCTCTGCCATCCCCTCTCTCTAAAATAATAAATTAAATCTTTAAAAAATAATAAATAATAAAAAGAAATAAAAAGAAATGATTGGTGGACAGTTTTCCAGACACCTCTGTACTGTATGTCTTTTCTGTACAGGTGTGTGTATTCTGTCTATACATTATTACCAGCATTTAGTATATCCCCGGACAACACCCTAGAGAAGAATGTTCGTAACATCAATACTTCTTTCTCTAGACATATCATATTATGAGGCTTTATAACACAGCAGAAAAATATCTGTATGTAGAAAAAGCAAAAATTATGTAAAAATGAGGAATGATTAAAAAATTCTCACTTACTTGAATTGTCATTCAGTACTGAACTACAGAAAATACATTACAATGTAAATTACCTTGTTACCTACTTTCAGAAGAGAAATGCTCTCACTTTTTATTCTATAAAATAAGAAACTCTGAATCTTTGCTTTTCCCTACTTTCTGTAACCCTTTTATTCATTTTTCATAGATGTTTATTTTAGCAAAATCTCCATGATAATTTATTCATTAATCTGTGGAATTCCTAAAACAAGTGATTATTTCCCTTGTTATTTTGAAAATAAGATCAATATTATCTTTAATGCCACTACAGAATGAAGACTAGAGCTCAGAATTCCAGAAATGCCAGTCCAAATATGTCTAATTCCCTAAGCCACTTCTTTAAAATTTATTTTCCATGCCAGTCCATGGCAGGCAATGTTTGTATGTGACTATACATAGAGCATATTTATCTCCAGTCTACTGCAGATGGGACAAAAGGTAAAAATATATGAGTGGGAATTCTGTTCTTAACCTACCTACTTTAGCAGTTACTTTATTAAAGAAGTCTTAATTATAAACTTTTAGATAATATGAAATAAAGCTGAAGTTCACTCCCTCCTAAGCAAGATTCTGCCTAAGAGAGGTGCTCTTTTTGATTAATCCAATGACATGTTCCAAATTCTTAAAAAAGAGCAGTCATCCTAGAGGAGAGAAATACAATGTCAATGATAATATATTTTCCCTCTTTGCAAGCCACCTCACTAAGACTCACAAAAAAGAGGAGATATAAAAGGGAGTAAAACTAAAGTGCAGCCATTATTTCCCTGAGAATAATGTACTTTGGCTTACCCCACATACGAACAAAATAAATGTAGTTTTAAAACATTAAAGGATGATAGTACCTGTGAAATCTGCATGCAAAACTGTGTATTACACAAGTATATAGAATACATACATAGTACTAAGGGAAAATTCAATTGAGCTTTGCCAAGGTTTCACTAGTGCAATTGTGTAGAGGGTTAGGATTGGATCCATGGTAAATTCAGAGATGGCTGAACCTTGTACAAGACTCCGTGCAGAAGTACCAACAATATAGTCCATAAGCAGAATCTCTCTCCCACCTCACCTGTAATGCTTTGCATAAAGCAAATATCAGCAAATTTTGTTGGTTGGATGGATAGTCAGTTGGATGCTTGAATCAGGTGAGGAAGACTTCAGATTGTGAGGCCAATGTAAATAACAATAGAATTCTATTCCTGAACCATGGTAACGCACTCGAAAAAAAATGAGTAAACTGTTCAGTCCACTGCAGATGGAAGTTACCTAATAATTACCTAACACATGCAAACATGCTTCTTAAAACATATAATGCAATGCATATATTAACTATCAGTATCATTATCTTTCAAAGCAAGTGTGGAAAATATCATGGTTTGTGATAAGACAGAGTGCTATTATTCATAAAGATTCATAGAACCCTCAGAGATAAAATATTTGCCTCTTTGAGGGATTGTCAATTTAAAAATGTGTAGGTAACTCTATTAAAAACTCTTTTGTATACTATCTAATACAATGAGAAAGCAATTTACAAGAAAATAGCATGGAATTAAAAAGACCAGACACATGAATAGAATTAATTATTTTCTTACCATTTCGTACACATATTTAAGGTCCCAATGAGGTCACCTTTTTTTTTTTTTTGTTAGTAGTAGTGGTTATTTTTTGACCTAGTTAACTGACACCTCTTAAAAGAAGCTAATCTGGAGGCCTGAGTTTATTGTTAGCATGGGTGCTGATGGCAGGAGAGGGAGTGCATACGTGTCTTTCCATCCCGTTGCTTTGTTGGCAGCTCATTCCTTTGAGCTACCAGGGCATTGAAATGGAAAAGATTTGTGCTTGCCGAAGCTCCTGGAGCAGAATTCTTGTGCATTTTAATCAGCTGTCTACTTAGAAATTTGGAACCAGCAAGGGGGCACAAGGTGAGGAGTTACACATGAATGAGCTTACATAATAGATATGTCTTTGAGCTTCATATTTGAGTCATTAACAGTGTTGCAGCCCTTATTCTTAAAAAGTTAATCTATGTTCCTTTCCCCCTCCTCCCTCTCAAACATCACATGAGCTGAATAATTGACAACTTGAGTCATTATTTAAAGGGAAGCTGACTGATGGCCCTTGAACTGCATGGCATTGATCTCTGAAATGGACAAGCTGAATCGCTTTAGGCATTGATACCTAGTCTTTGTATTCTGTTTTCAAGTTGTAAATTTACAAAGTGCTACACAGAGTGCTTTTCACCCAAAGGGTAGGAATGACTAAATAGAAATCTCCATTTTCTCCAATATTCATTGTGTTTGCTGGAAGGAACTACAATCAGCATTAGAAATTACCAGAATGATTTAAGTAACTATAGAGTTCTCCAGGAGACACTATGTTTTAGGAGGTTAGGCTTCCTGACCTGTGGTGGACATACCTCTCATCAAACCAAAAAATTTTTCTTTGTGCACATGTATGCTTTTAAGTCTTTGTAAGTATTTGAAACATATCATTGAAGAATTTGGAGCAGGCAGAAATGCATATATAATGGTGAACTACTTTAGAGCAGGAACTCAGCAGGCTACAGGACCTGGCATAGTGGGTAGCAGACACATAATAGGCATTTGAGACAGAGTTTATTTTTTAATTAAACAAAGCCCTGGTCATGTGGCTTATTCAGTTGGTAAGAGTGTCATCCCTATACTCCAGGGTTGCAGGCTCCATCCCTAGTCAGGGCACATATAAGAATTAACCAATGAATGCATAAATAAGCCCTCGCCCCTTCTCTTCCTCTAAAATCAACCAATACAATGTTTTTAATTTTTTTAAAAATGTATGATTAGTTTATACTGAAAATTAATGAGGACATCCTCATGGGCTTTGGTTCTTGAGTCCTTGAGTAATGAGAAATAAATATATACCGTAAAGTTATTCTACTTTTTCTTCTCAAGTGATTCAGTAGAGTTTTGCCTAAGTGGGAGGAAGAAAGTTGATGGGAAAAAAGAATATTACTTGGCAGGGATAATATTTCAAATAATGATTATTTAAAACTACAAATGTGAAGGGCTTTCTGTTCTAAACTCTATTTTTCACAGCAACTAACATCCTTTAACATAGTATTTGCTCATATTTACCATAAAAATCTGCCATTAGTATTTTACTCAGCTTATTTCACCCTAAGGTTTCTCATAAACAGTACCATCATGCTTTATTATTTTAAATGTACTTTTTTTGTTACCATTAATCCCCCTGCCACCCTCTTCCACCTCCACTCACTCCTCTACTACTGCAATCACCACACTGTTGTCCATGTCCATGAGTCTGTTTTTATTTGTTCAAACCCTTCACCCCCTTTCCCAATCCCCCAGAGTGGTCAGCCTTTAATGCGTGGCAAAATACATTTGCCTCCATCTATGAAAAGAAACATCTCTTGATTTTCTACACCGAAGATACAAAATTATGTCAATGTGCCATATTTGATCTCCAGAGTAATATTTTCTTTAGCCAACAATGCCTTTTGGACCAATCAAACTGCAAGGATTTGGAGTCCTCATTTGCATGAGGATGGACCAGTCAGGGGACCAGGAACGGAGGACTTCTGCCTAGCTAAGTCAGTACGCTTGTGGCTCTGAGAGTGTACTTTCCCATTCCATCCAAAGCTGAAGATTTCAATTCCCTCCGGTTTGGAACTAAAACACTGAAAAGGTCTAATAGGGTCAGAGTGGTGAAGACCAGGGCAGGACAGAACAGAGTGGACCAGGCAGGCAGGAAGCAGAACTGTCCAGCCAGGGAAGTGGTCTGGCCCCACGCGTCAGGGCCCCCTGGCCATAGGGCTAACAGCAGTGCTGTTTTCACAACCTGCTGTCACACGTAAGATGTGTCACAGCCTTGCTATTTCACAGTTGAGCTAGTTTCACAGAATAAAGTGTCCTTCTTTACTGAACCCCAAATTGGAAATTTCTTTTGATGTTCAAATAACACCAATGACCTTCAGTGAGTGAGTAAATGCATAACTGAAATAAGGGAATCTGTCTTTAGAAAAGGGGGAACTAAATCTAATTAGGCCTGTTTGATGTTTGGAAAGTGAATTTCAATCCAATTGCCCCCCAAAGGATACAAATATATTAATGATGATCCATATGTATTTTCACAGGGTAAGGCTACAGCCATAGCAGTTACTAAAATACTTTTACAAAGTCTGATTTTTGCTACTTGGAAAATCCCCAGAGAGTCCCATAGGAATTGGGACTCTCTGGGGATTCTCCAACCCATTTTACTAGACAAATTATACACCAGGTGTCCTAAACTTGGCTGATATTGCAGCATTTTCATTGTACTTATTATCTCCAGTCCTGTTGTTTTTTTAAAAAAAAAATTTACTATTGTTGTATTACATTTATCCCATTTTTAGTTGTATTCCAATCAATCTGTGATCAGGGCTCAGACTAAGTACTGCTGGACAGGCCAATTAGTTGAATATTAATCAAATTAATCTGTGATCTGTAGTCAGGTTTAGATACCACTGGGTAAGGCAGGTTAATTTAGTTTTTAATCCAATGGATCTGTGATCAGCCATCAAGATCAGGCACCACTGGGTGGGACAGATTAACTCCAATGGGCGAGGCTATGGCATCCCCTCAGGCTGATGCCCGCAGTGCGAGGGATGAGTCAGCATTAGACCCTGTTGGCTGCTCCCTCATTTCTATTCTCAAAGCCACTGCTCCAATCTCTCCTTAAATGTCTCCAGTTCACTCTGCCCTCCCTCTGCTGGAGCCCAGGTTAAGTGGATGCCAATGTATTTCTGCGCATAGTCACTAGTAATTCTGTCTCTAGCTGTCTCAGGCTAGCAACCCCCCAAGCTTTTTGGTTTTCACAGCTGGGTGCTGTTTTACTCTTAACTATGTTGTTATAGGCTGGGAAGCCCAGCTGGGGTTTAGATCCCCCCCTTTTCAGATGGAACCCCCAGCTCCAGTCCCTTCAGCTGCCTCCCTTGGGAGCCCAGCCAGCCCTCTCATGACTCCGTAAGTCCGACCAGTAATGTTGTGATGCAACAACCTTTCCTGTTCTGCTCAAGGTTATAAGGCTTCTCTCCAGATGGTGTTCTGTTGGTTATTCTGGATGATGTCTCCCCAATTAAATCATAATTCCGGATTGGTCCTGGGAGGAGTTGGTGTAGCTCTATTTATTCCCCCACCATCTTGGTGTCTTAACCGTTTTATAGAACAAACTGACAAGATAGGTAAATTCAATTGTTTGAATTTTTTAATCTACCTTGACTAAAGTCTTTCTCTTGATATTGCTTAATTTAAAATAATTCTCATTGGTATATATTAATTGGCCTAGCCTGTGAGGTTACACCAGAGAATGTGGGAACTTGCCTTAATAAGAAGATCTTCTATAATTTACTGCTAAGAACTTACAAAAGCTCTTGAAATTAGCGAAGTCTCATAGAGCAATCTTTCCACAATGCATTTCTGGGAGATGGCACCCTGCAGCCCAGCCTACTACCAGGATACATGGTCCATCAGTAAAATATCTCCATAAGGACTTCCTCCAGACTCGCTGGAGTGGACTATACCTGATATTGTTAAATAATCCCTGAGCTGCAAAGTTAAAAGTTATCGATCCATGAATTTGCTTTTTATCTTTAAAGTCCCCCCCCCCCCTTTTTTTTTTGTTGTTTAAGATTTTATTTATTATTTTTAGAGAGAGGGGTGATGGGAGAGGTAAAGAGGGAGAGACATCAATGTGTGATTGCCTCTCACCTGCTTCCAACTACAGACCTGGCTGGAGACCTGGCTTGTAAACTGGTTATGTGCACTTACTGGGGAATTGAACCAGTGACCTTTGGGTTAGCAGGCCAGTGCCTTATCCACTGTGCCACCAGCCAGGGCTCCTCTAACTTTTTATTTCAATTAATTGAAAACCCCAGCCTTTAGGAGACCTCAAAATAGTTACTCAGAGCTTGGCATTTGCCTTGACAGTTTTATGTTAAATGTCTTATCTTGGGTCTGTATCGACCTTGCTGAAAGAGATCAGAAAATGTTCTATTTTGTTGGCATTACTTCTTAAGTAACTACTAATACCAATTTTATAAATAAGTATAAATAACTCATAGACTGGCAGTTTTCTTTGAAATTTTCTTTTTATCTCCTTTCTGAGCTTATTGCAGTCTCTGACTGTAATTTATAAACATCCGTCTATAATTGATGAAATGATTATCTTTTGGGTTGCAATTAGCTCTGCAACAGAGATTGTCTCAGGAGCCAAGTATCATTGATATAAGGTAAAAAGTAGCAAACTGAAATGCTGGGAGGGAAAAACTCAGAGGCAGATACCTCTAAAGAGTCCCTTTATCACAAAGCTGAGACTTTCTCAGAGAAGCGTTAAAGGAAAATAATTACTTGAATAATAACTTACACATGTGATTAAAATACTCCAACATACTAAAAGTAGGGCGCTTTCTTCCAGGATTAAACTGAATATAATGTCAGAGGCTCCCCCTAAGAGTCCTCGGGCCTGCCTTCTCCTTCTGTGCTGCCACAAAAGGGTGGAATTGAACCCAACATGTCACCTCACCCTTTGTACCTCTGCAGAAGTCCTTCCATCAAGAGGTTTCCATGGTTTTACAAATCTAAGTTAGCCAGCCTCATCATCACATCTCTTCAGAGAAATGGTTCATTTATATAACACAGAAATTTACCTAGGTGGCCTACTTAAGGTCACCAGAGACATCCATTTTGTAATCTGGACATGGATGTTCAAGGTGTAAAATTACATTGCAGCCTCACTGCAGATGCAAATACATCACATCCTTTGTCAAATACTACTGAAGAGAGGGATGGATTGTCTTCTTGAATCTTGGCAAGCAAGGCTCCTTCCAGTTGGCCTTTCCTCAGGCTCACCAAGTGCACGCATACCTGGAAACCCAGATTTAAGCTCTTCTATTTCCTATCTTACCTATTCTAAAAACTGAGTGAAGACAGAACATGAATTATTAAAAGATGTTTTAATGAATCACTCTAAGTATTGTCCATATAGTCTTTTGTTACCCCAAACTCTTGTATTTATTAAACACTTATTTTGTTGCCACTCACTATGCTAGACACTCACTGTGCTACAGTCATGCTTCTCCATAAAGGGGAGGACAGACAGTGAACAAGAACCAGGTGCCCTGTGGTCAGTGCTGTGAAGATGACAAACGTGATAGACTAGGTGAGGCAGGTAGGACGGGTTGGCTCAGGAAAGATTTTTCTAAACAAGCAATATTGAACTATGACCTGGAGCATGAGAATAAGTAAGACCTTTCCTTTTGTTTTATTTTATTTTATTTCATTTTGTAGCTTACATATTTTTATTTCTAATAAGTAAATATCAATCTTTAATATCCCACATAAACAAAAAGCTCTTTGAGTGGGGAGAATAGTCCTTCCTTTTATTCCAGAGCAAAAGGATCGTGAGACCAAAAAAGTGAGAAAACAACTGTAGTTTATCCTTTAGAGCAGAAGAAGGAGATTCTGAGTGGGAAGTTCCTCATACGACACTTTCTATCCAAGGAAGGTCAAAATCTTTAAAAATAATTATTGACCCTCAACCCCAGGAAAAGGCTAACCCTGGAAGATATACTGCAAGGTCCATGGGTCAACATTGGTTAGGAGGAGGAACTAAAGCCCTACAGTGAGCCACCCTGGGGTGACATTGACCTCCAGGTGTCAGACATAATGAAAGCCATGGGGTTTACGAAGCACAAGATTCAGGAATCAGTAACACAAAAGAAATAAGATGGGGTAATGGGAACATATCTGATCCTCAAAACAATAACCAAGATGAAGGATCAAACCATTCGGGTAAGGCCCTGTTCCTGCCCTGACCCCAACAGGAGAAAGAAAATGAAAAAGCCTGCCCTTCCCTCAAGCCCCCTGAAGTTGAGGATGACCCTTCCCCCACTGGAATCCAGCTCCACCACATCTTCATTCAGCCTGGAAGAGAGGATGACCCTTTTCCCACCCAGCTTGGTGTCCAGGGCCGACACTTCCTTACCCAGCCCATAGTCCAAGGTGGCCATCCCTAGTGCCGCCCTCCAGTGTTACCCTGGTGGCTCCCCCACCACCTCCAGCAGCAGCAGCAGAGCCAGCAGGGCTGGAGGAGACCCAGAGAGAACCACTGATAATAACCACCTCCAAGTTCCACAGCCTGATGGTGGGAGCCCAACCTCTCCCTCTGGCCCCAGCCAGGGCCAGCAGGGGCTGGCTAGAAGGATGTTCAGGTTTTTCTCAAAATGTAATATATGCTCTAAGCCATCTATCAACAAACAGCATCACAAAAGGACAAGAGTCAAGTCAAAATAATTTTTAAAGCTGTGGATGGCTGAGGCAGAGCCACACTCAGACTCTGGGGAAGTCAAGCCACACTGTCTGCTCCATGTGGTGGAGCCCAGCCATGTGGTGCAGGAGATGAGCCAGAGGCTGGATGCAAACAGCAGGTCCAGAAATACACTCCATGCGTGCAGGTTGAAGACTTGGTCCAGTGGCTGACGGAGGTGTGCAAGCTGCCGCAGTGTTCTCTGCACAGAATTAACACCTGGAAGGCATCCAACATCTCCTTGGACTGTTTTCCTGGGGCCCCTCTCTCTTCCCCTATTCTCCTTTGCTCCCATAATTGTGGGGATTCTTAATAAAGTACTTGTTTTTAAAAAAAAAAAATTATAGTAAACTTGGTGATCTACAAAAATGTTTTGAATACTTTGTTTTTCGTCCTCTCTGCACAGAACTGGGGCTGAGCATACTGTAGTGTGAGAAGCGTGTAGTGATGTAATACATACTTGGGCTTTTTTACAGGAACTCCCAACAGTTATGAATATGGTTTTACAGGGAAAAGGCCAGTGCCCAGCATGTTGGTCAGGTCCCAGACACCAGGGCACAGCAGAGGGTGATGCAGGCAGAGATCTCTATTGTCATTCAACTGACAGCCTGGGTGGTCTATGACATCAGCAGGAACCATCTCTCCTGACCTTTTAGCTTGCTTCCCTCTGGGCTGGTGTCTGTCTCAGGGGGGCTTTCCCTGAGTCAGACTTGTAAAGCCCTGGAGGAAGAGTGTTCCAGGCAGAGGAAACAGCTAAGCTCAAGGTGGCCAAAGCTTCGTGAGGTGGAGTGAGAGCAGCAGATGTGGCTGCAGAGGAAGGGCAGAGCTCCTGGACCACAGAAGGGTATGGGTTTTACTCTGAGAACAATGATCAAACTCATGAAGGGTATCAAGCAAGGAAGTAATATGACCCAATTTATGTTTTAAAACTAGTAAATTGTGGCAAATTTCTTCCTCTGCCAACATTTTTATCTATTTCTGCATATTATGAGATTCGCCAGGCAGGACAGGTTTTCTTATAACCACAGAAGTAATATGAGTTGGAAACTGTACCTGTCTTTCTCACTTTAATTCTTACCACCCCAGTTCACTGAGCATGTAGGAACACAAATTTATGGAATGTTTTAAAAGGGAAAGCCCTACATGCCCCTGCAGAGCTGACTCATTGTTCTTACATCACTGATTAGCTGAATTACTTGCCCTTGGCACTGAGGAACCTGCCATGTTCCTTTGACTCATCTGTCCTCCTTCCCTGAGATCCCAACAGCATACAGCATAGACCTACATGTGACTCTCATCACTTTGTATTGTTATTAACTGGTTCCCTTACCCTCCTTGCCCTGATCTTCAATTCCACAGTGCTTGGGGGCTGGAAACTATGTGGCTCACCTTTGTGTTTCCAGTCATCATCAGAAAGCCTGGTCCAGAGTAGGTGCTTGGAAAATGACTGAAAAGTGAACCATCATCCCTGTGACTATACAGGGAATTGCCCTAAATCAGGACACCTTGGAGTGTAAAGGGGGCTGTGGTTAATGATTATGCTGCAACAACAGTGTAAAGTTGGCTGGGCTTGAACTGGGATGTATTGCACCTTGGTGAACATCATAAAGCAGTATAAACAAAATTGTGAAGACCCGTTTTTTTAAAAGATTTTATTCATTTATTTTTAGAGACTGGGAAAGGGAGGGAGAGAGGGAGAGAAACATCAATGTGTGGTTGCCTTTCACATACCCCCCCAACTGGGGTCCTGGCCCACAACCCAGGCTTGTGCCCTGACTGGGAATCCAATGGATGTCCCCTCTTTGGGTCACAGGCTGGTGCTCAATCCAGTGAGCCACACACCAGCCAGGACAAATTGTAAAGTTTCTAATTCTGGGGATCTCTTAGAAGGCCCTCGTACTCACTCCATTTGCTTGAGCTGTTTTAGCCCAATTGTCCTCACAGCACGAGAGACATCACAATATACACAATGCTTGTCAGTAGCAAGGGCATCAAGGTTAAGTTATATAGAGATTTGGTCTTGAGATCAAAGATCATTTAGGCTTTGTGAAAGAGCCAGTCATTATATTCCTGCATTCAAAATAAAGCTTTTTAAAGAAATTTATAAGGGCATTTAATGTTAATTATAGTAAAATTGAAATAAATTGGAAATTATACAAGAATACATTACATTTTTATATACTAAACTCGCAAAAATAATTTTTCCTGATATCTTGGCATTCTTCTACTCTTTTCTGATTTAAAATCCTATTGTATGTGCAACCATAAAATCTTTCAGTATTATAAAATTAAGGAGTTTTCAATTTCCTGCTGCTACTGTATTATTTGGGTGAGACAATTTTGTGTTAGTCCTTTAGGATGAGTTCCCAAGAACTACTTGGCACAAAAACTTTTAAAATATTTTCTTGGTATTCATATATTGTGTTCCTTACAGGTTACACAAATTTATTGGCCGTAAACATAAATTCTCATCTCATCATACCTTTACCAATATTGACTATTATTATTTTTTAAATCTTCTTTCATTTCAAAGATTAAAGTGATATTTACTTTGTAATTCCTTTTAATTATATTTTAGTTATCATAGCTGCATATAATATATGTACCACATGTCCAATGAATTACACACATAAAAATAAAAATTTAGTTGGGTATTTAAGAAACTAAATATTCAACTAAATTTAAATGTGCAAAGCATTTTTATAGTAAAATAATATTGCCACTAAACCAATATTATAATCATACTCAGAATCTGTCACTTCTATAAATAAACTTATTGAAATGAATATTTCTTTTACATGACTTTCACTTAATTAAATATTAAAACTTTTAGAGATGCAACAACTCAGTTTTAGTGACTCTATAATTCAATTTTAGGAAGAAAACTGGACACTGGAGTCTGTCAATGAAAAAGGTTGAAGAGATAGACTGTTGAGAAGAGAAAGAAGTAGAGAAAACCCTCCTAATTACACACAAATATCTCAGCAGTGAGCAATTACGAGAAAGGAAACGCTGGAAACGTACTTGACATTTAAATGTCAGTTTAATCAAATCATACATTTTTAAAAATGTAACTGAGTGTATTAGGCTCTGTAAATTGTTTAAGGCATGCCTTTCTCTAAAATGGTCCAGAGACTGAGCATTTAGTTGCCTTAAGCTGTCTTTTGAACTAATATGTTTTTTAAAGATTTTATTTATATATTATTTTTAGAGAGAGGGGAAGGGAGGGAAGCAGAGAGGGAGAGAATCATCAATGCATGGTAGCCTTTTCAAATGCCTCGAGCTACAGACCTGGCTGGAGACCTGGCTTGCAACCTGGTTATGTGCCCTGGCTGGGGAATCGAACCAGCGACCTTTGGGTTTGTAGGCCGACACCTATCCACTGGGCCACCAGCCAGGGCTTAGATCTTTATTTTAAAGGTATGATATCATTCAGTAAATATTCTTTAAGAATATTAGTTCAGGCCCTGGCTGGTGGCTCAGTGGATAGGTGCCTGTCTGCAAACCCAAAGGTCGCTGGTTCGATTCCCAGCCAAGGCACAGAACCGGGTTGCAAGCCTGGTCTGTTGCTGCTATTAATTTACTTGACAAATATGCCTTAAGTCCATGTATTTCTCTTCCTCTTCATAGCCTCTGAATTCTAAACTATCAACAGTTTTTGCCTAGACTACTACAATATTGGCTCTCAAGTTTTTCAGGATCTAATACTAGCCCTGTTTAATTGTTCACATTGCAATTAGAACTCTAAAAGCACAAATAAAATTATTTTACTCTCCTGCTTCAGAACAAGAGAATGACTTTCCATTACACTTACGATAAAATCCAAACATCTACATTGTTTTTATTTTTTATCACTTTTTAAATTTTTTCAATTACAGTTAGCATACAATATTATATTTCAGGGGTACAATCCAGTGATTGGACATTATATCATATACTTAATGATCATCTGGATAAGTCTCATATCCATCTGATACCATACATGGTTTTAATATTGTTGACTATATTTCCTATGCTGTGCTTTACATCCCCATGACTATTCTGTAACTACCAATTTGTACTTCTTAATCCCTTCACCTGTTCACCTACCCCCTCAAACACCCTCCCATCTGGCAACCATCAAAATGTCTTCTGTATCTGTGAGTCTGTTTTTGTTCTGCTTGTTTTTAAGAATCAATTATTGATAGATGTGTACTTATTGGCATTTTATTGTTCATTTTTTAAACATTTATTTTTAAAAGATTTTATTCATTATTTTTAGGGAGAGGGAAAGGGAGGAAAAAAGGGAGAGACATCAATGTATGGTTATCTTTCATCTGCCTCTATCTGGGCACCTGGCTGGAGACCTGGCTTACAACCTGGGTATGTGCCCTGGCTGGGGATCAAACCAGCAGCACTTGGGTTCAAAGGCTGGTGCTCCACCCACTAAGCCACCCAGCCAGGGCCTATTTGTATTTTTTATCTTGACCTTTTTTTTTTTTTCCTTAAAAAAAATCCCCTTAACATTTTATGTAATATTGTTTTTGTGGTGATGACTCCTTTAGCTTTTTCTTATCTGGGAAGCTCTTTATATGCCCTTTGATTCTAAATGGCAAGGTAGAATAAACTTGGTTGTATGCCCTTGCTTTTCATCACTTGGATATTTCTTGACTTACCTTCTTGCCTGCAAAGTTTCTGTGGAGAAATCAAATGATAGTCCTATGGGAGCTCCCTGTGTAGGTAACTAACTGCTTTTCTTTTGCTGCTTTTAATATTCTCTCTTGTTCCTTAAACATTAAATTATGTTTAATTTAAACATAATTAAATTGACATTTTAATTATGATGTGTCTTGGTGTAGGCCTCATTGGGTTCATATTGTTTGGGATTCTTGACACATCCTGTATTTGTATGTTTAGTTGCTTCACCAGATTAGAGAAGTTCTGTCATAATTTTTTTCAAATAGATTTTCAATTTCTTCTCTCTCCTCCTCTTCTGTACCCCCATGATATGAATATTGGTGTACTTGAAGTTGTCTCAGAGGCTCCTTACACTGTCCTCATTTTATTTCAATTTTTTTCTGTTGTGATTTGGTGTTTTTTGCTCCCTTATATTCCAGACCACACTGATTTAATTCTCAGCTTTATCTACTCTACTGTTGATTCCCTGTAATTATTCTTCATTTCAGTTAGTGTATTCTTCATTTCTGACTGGTTCTTTTCTAAGGTTTTCATGTCCTTTTCTTATTCTGATGAAGTTTTCATTAAGTTCATCTATTATTCCCCTATGTTCACTGGACACCCTTATAACCAGTGTTTGAACTCTGAATCTAGTAGATTGTTAACCTCCATTTTGTCCTATTTTTTTTTTCTAGAGTTTTGTTCTATTCTTTTATTTGGGACATATTACATTGGATATTAATCATACGGGGCCTGGAACTGCTTAGGAGGAGTTGCAGGGCACCCTGGTGCCAGATGTTACTTGTTTAAGAGATTTTATAGAAGTTGAAATATGAAACAAGATAGGCCATTTATATGGGAAAGTCATTGTATAAAGCTTGAGTTGACCTGCAAGTTGGGTGGGGCTGGGTCTCAGGGATTCACCAGGATGGGCCAACAGTGTTTGCCAGGTTGATAAAGACTCAGATTTGGTATCTGGCTCTGTGGGGAGAGGGCCCAGAAAAGCAACAATTGCTTCTGCCAGTACTTCTGTCTAGGAGAAAACTTTCCCCCCAGCTCTTGCCCTGATGCCAGGTAATTCAGTCCCTCCATGTATGTTCCTGGCACCTCTTGAGCTGCTGCACCAGTGCTGGAGCTGAGACATTGTGAGTCAGATAAATTTGTGCATAGACCATTTAAGATGAACTTTCTGGGACTAAAGGAGCCCAGTATCTCACTCTGTCCTAGTCCTTGCTAGCTTTTACAGTCAGAAGTTATGGGGGCTTCTCTTCCTGGCACTGAAAGCTTGTGCTAAGGGGGCTGGTATGGAGCTGGGGCAACTTAATCCTCATATTCTCTTCTTTTCTAGGCACCCATAAAGTCTTTCCTCAATTTCTTTGTAGCTCTTTATAATTTTCAGTTGTTATATTCGAACCAGCATTTCCCCACGTTGTGACTGGCATATTCTTAGTTAATACTCAGATTCAATATATGTGCATTGAACATCCTCTCTTCTCTCTCCTTTTATAAGCATTTATTCCACTTGCAACCATTTTTTCAGTGTAACAGTAGGAATCACACATGAATTCTTTACTGGGGTGTCCCCTAGCCTCTAGCACTTTAACTAACTCAGAGTAAATATTCAATATTGTTGAAATGTCCTGATAAAGTTAAATGCTCTCAAATTAAGTTCTAATTTTGCATATTCTAAAAATTAATTACTATATTACTTATTTTTTGTTGTCTCAAATTCTAAAAGATTACCTGAACATAATATGTAAATTAGGAACTATATGCCAAATTTATATATATTAAGATATATATATATATATATATATATATATATATATATATATCTTAAACACAAAATGTTATTTAAAATAATTATCTGTTAGATTAAATCTCTAAAAACTTTATCCCATGACATGTGAGCATAAAGATAAAGGTAGAAGAGGAAAATCAAGTGGTAAAATGAAAATCTGTCTAAAGACACAATAGTGGACCGACCATGCTTATAAGTCTGTCTGCCTGTAAGTGAATAGAAGAAATAAGCAACTCATTTGTCTTAATCAGCAAAAGAAAAATAACAGTTTATATAGCATAAAGGAAATCTTTATCTGAGTAATTAAATCAAATATCTGAGTAATTAAAATGTGCTCAGACCCATAATGAAAATTTACAAAAGTATTTGTCATAATCCCTGAGCTCAACAATTTCATGAAATACAGTTTAAATAATACCACGTCACAGAATTATGTACACATTCCTTGCCCACAGATCTTTTCCCATGATCTACCAGTAACAAATAGTATTTTCTATAAGTTTTAAATATCTATTATTTTATAGGGTGGATCTTATTGTTGAATTGTTCCCCTCACTTGAATGAATTTTTTAATCTCTAAATTTTGTCTACACTAAGGATGCCTACTTTGTCTGTGTCTCAGGGCCTTCGGCAAATGACATATCTTAGAAATTCATTTTTTTCCTCCCCTGTAAAAGAAGTTAGTTCATCTCAATGGTCTCTAAGGTTCTTACCAGTCGCAAAATTTCATAACCCAGAAAAGACATTATTTATTTAGCACTAAAAAATATGCACTTAAATACTTACACATACTTTTTAATATTGACAATAAACAAATCAAATTGAAGAGTTTCAGGTTAAAATGAACACTGAAAACTTAATTTGGCAATACATCATCAAACCCAAATGAACAAATGGCATATATGGCTCCAGAAAACTCAATTCTAGACACTATGCTTCCTACAAATGAAATTTGATGAGACACAGTCTAAAATAAATAATATTTTAGTTGGTGCCCAACATGTAAAATGAATTCACAAATATTCATATACTGTCAAAAGCTTAGGTTTCCAAGCCACTTTGGGCTATTAGTCCCTCTTGGCAGTAATCACTTAGCGATGAGAGTGGCTCGCCCTTTTTGATGGGCAAGTGCCCTCAAGCTCATTGCTGATGTCACCACCCTTCCCTTAGACTGTTTCACCCATTCACATATGCTGCCTAGCTCTTGTGGAGTTGGATTTTATAGTCTTCATTTACAGGAAGTTAATGTTAGGTGAATGACCAGGTAGCTGAAGAGTCATATTGAAAGAAGACTCACTAATTCTAGACCTTTCTAAAAAGGCAGTTGGATATATTAGAAAATAATTCTATTTGAAATATTGATGATTATTCTAAAAGCCATGAATCTTAATCTTATTATATTATTTCTGAAATCTATGTGTTTCTTTAAAAACATGCCAAATAATTGTTTAGAAAAATTTTGGAAACTTACTATAAAATATACACTGTAATACACATGTCTGCAAATGTCTTCAATACCACGTAAATTGCTTTATGTATATACTTAATATTAAGTAATTTTTCTTTAGATAGAGTAAACTCTTCATTTTATTTGCTAAGAAACAGATATACCTACATTTCAATTTTTTTTTAATTTATGTTTTAATATAAAGTCTTATTTTTATGGTCATAGGGGATTTCAACTATTCTAAAAACATTATTAGAAGAAATGCTATTTTAGTGTAAAATCCAAGAAATACATACTTCAAGTTTAATGCTTTGAAAAGGATTATGATTATAATGATTACTACACCAAAGCATATTCTATTATAATGTTACGAAACCAAAAAACATTTTCTATTTTTATCACTTTCAGGCACATAGTCCAATATACACACAGATGCAGTCAGAGAAAGCTATTAGTATTATTCTTTGAATAATGAATTGTGCTTCAATATCATCAAGAATGAAATGACATTTTTGTTAGACATCATTCTGTTTCACAATATCCTAATAATTTACAAGAAATAAGTAAAAGGCTTTATAAATCAGTGTTTATTTAACTATGAAAACTCTGGTAATGATTCTGAAAAATTTTAAAAATGTTAAATATAACTTTGACAAAATAACTAGTGTGGCTTTTCACTTCTATTATGTGTTTTTCTCTCTATTGTATCAGCCAGATGCTTGACAATTGTTCTTAAAACTTGAATATAGACAAAATAATATATCATGATGCACTATTAAACCAGCTATTTTATGCTCATTACTAAGGTCTGGCAAATGGTCCTAACATTATATGTTAGAATGGAAAAAAAAAAATTGTATCTATTTTTATATATGAAAAACAAATCCATGAAAATGTTTAATTTTTACATCTAATCATGTTACCTCCAAATTGTCTTGGGATTTTGTGCAGCGTGTTTTACAGGACACAATTACACACACAAAAGAAATCGAAACACTGCTATGGCAATTTTGTTTGTCTGAGTTATATAAGGGTTTATCCTTTTTAAATTGACAGCTAAAACTTGGTTTGCTTTAAGAAAGTGGCCTTTTAAACAAGAAACCTATATTCCATAATCCTTTAAGAACTACTTCAGTTTCCATGAAGTGTTAAGTATTCTTATAGTGCCTCTTCCAGTGGCAACAGAGATATAATAGCTAACATCCCTTGAACACAGCGGGATGGAGAAGTGCTTAGCCAGTGAGTTTCTTTTCAAGTGGTAAAGTAAAATGAGCATGGCCTTTGGAATCAGACTTGGGTTAAAAATTACTCTTTCCCCCACTTAAATGTATGAACTTTTACAGGTTGTATAACGTCACCATTTTTTTAAACAAAAAGAAAAGTGAGAAGAATAATACCTACCTCGTAGGGCTATCATGAGTTTGAATAAGATAATAACTAGTATGGAGCCTGACATGCAATAGGTATTTAATATTTGTTTCCTTCCTTTGCCCTTTCCTAGCTATCTGCCTGGATGGCTCCCTCATGCTCAGGACATGAAACATTAGAGCCTTTGTATGTGTATCCTTATCCTATAGCACAGAGCAGGCTATCCCATCAAAAGTTTGTAAGATGTGTATAAATTAACTTTAGTAAAATTGTGTCATACTTAATACAATGAGGCATTATTATCCTTTGTAAAAATTTTACACATTAGATTTGCTTCAAATAGCTGCTAGTTTCATTCAAAAGATTGATTAGGCCAAATACGTTCACAAATCTTAACTACCTTTCACACATGACCTCCTCTTTGCCTCCAATACATTTACACAATGAAATACTACTCAGTCATAAAAAAGAAAAATTATCCTTGACAACAGTATAGATGGACCTGGAGAATATTATGTTAAGTGAAATAAGCCTGTCAGAGAAAGACAAATGCCATATGGTTTCACTCATACGTGAAATCTAATGAACAAATGGGACTAACAAACGAAATAGAGACAGATTCGTAGATAGCAGAATTACAGCTAAGGAGAAGGGTGGGGAGAAGGGTGGGGAGAAGGGTGGGGAGAAGGTGGAGGGATTGAGCAAAAGGAAAAAGGACTTGTGGACAGGGACAACTGTGTGTCACTTGTGAGGAAGAAGGGCGTGGGAGGAGGTAGAAGAAGGTGTAAGGGGTATAAATGGTAATGGATTAAATATAATACAAATTTTAAAAACAATAAATAAAAACATTTATTGACTATCAACTCTGTTGCAAGCATTTGGGCTGGATGCTAGGGAAAAAGTTTGATGATTATGCCCTGACTGATGTAGTTCAGTGGGTTGGTCATTGGTTCCATTCCTAGTCAGGGCACATGCCTGGGTTTCTGGCCAGGTCCCTAACTGAGGAGCACACGAGGGGCAACCAATCAACATTTCTCTGGCACATCAATGTTTCTCTCCCTCTCTCTCTCCTTCTCATGTTCTCTCTCTAAAATATAAATAAAGTCGTTTAAAAATATTGACAAAGCAGAGTTCTTGCTATCACAATTATGTCTGGTAGTACACACAGACATTAAACAAATGTCACATATTATGCATCCAAAATAAATAATAACACTTCAGTCATTTAGGAAGTGTAATATTCATGAGAACAGTTGCTTCTAAAACCCACTCAGATATATGCCAAATATTATTTCATTCCATTTTTAATTGATGTTATCTACTTTCATGATGTATTTAAATGCTTTTCAGGAAGACAGCTGTGTCTACTCTGATGAAGAAAAGCTTTCAACATATTTAGACTTTTGAAAAGTGTCACTCTAGCATAAAAAAAATCCTACTGCAATTATGTGATGCAGTTATACAGTATATAAAATATAGATGATGGATTGAATGTTTCCATTAAGAAGCCATTTAAAGATAAAAATACACTCCTTGAATGCTAAACAGTAAATCCATTGGTGCCTTTCCTTCTGACTGCTTCACAATTGGGAGCTGACAAAGAACCAAACTCACCTCTTACGATTTAGGTGTTTTTAGAATTGGTATCTATTCTTTTCTCACCTTCCTTCCTTCTAAATGCTCACCTGTTGGAGTCCTTATGTTTATAAGCATTATAAAAGAATAACATGATCTTTGCAGCCCCCAATTTACTGCTAGGAAAGCCAACTTTACATTGAATGGAATTTTGCTTTTCATGCTGAGTATTGCAAATAGCCTTCTGCTTATTCCTTTATAGGCCTTGGAAGAAAAATGAGCCATGTGTTTCCATTATGATAGCCTGACTCTGGAAATACTTGTGCAAAAAAGCCTGCATATTTTTACTGAGCTCTCAATTAGTTTAATTGAGAATTGAAATGTGTTTCTAGCTGAGATGACATAAAACTGAAAGGTTGTGTGTGCAGGGCTGTGCAAGTGTCACCCATGAATGTATTTTATTGTGATTCTCAATGGCACTGCCCAGACCAGAGCATCTTTGGGGAAGATATCTGAGAAAATGAAAGTGCTTCATCGTGACAGAATTAAGAAGAAATATTTTTGCGTAATTTGCATTTCAAATTATCATTTATGGTGATTACCTTCAGCAACTTTATATACAGTAGCTAACCACTGTTTAGAAGTCTTAAGAAAATTAGCTTTTACATATTAATAACTTATGACAATGCCTTACAGACATAAATTAATGAATTCTGGGCTCAGCATGTTCTACCCACCTTCTGATTGAGCCTTTTCAAATCTGAGCATGAAGAACTTATCATTTTAACATCAAATAATGAGAGAAAGGAAGATGCTTATCTAATACTTCCTGACTTTGTAAAGATTTCAAATAAACTGTTGGTATTTTAAGAGAAATTATTTTTAAAATCTAGATGGGTGATAAGATTTCTTTTAGAAGAAAGGTAAATGGCAAGATTATGAAAATTAATAGGTATAAATTAGATAAACATAGGGTGGAAAACAATAATAACGCAACCTAGGACCAGTGGGGGCTGTGCAATGGGTGCTATACAGTGGGGGCTATGCAGTGGGGAGCTGTACAGTGGGGGCTGTACAATTGGGTGCTGTATAGTGGGGGCTGTACAATGGGATGCTGTACA
>PVIW01013833.1:0-25736 GCA_004026585.1 Noctilio leporinus | reverse complement strand
CAGTGGTCAGGGGAACGGGGTAGGGGGGAGGGAGAGGTAGAGGCAAAGATGGGGAGCAGCTTAGACAAGAACCTAGTATAAAGGAACCATGGTCATGGACAACAGGTGGGATTGACTTTGGGGGGAATGGGTGGGTGGGTGGGGGGACAGAGGGGAGCAAAAAGGGGATGGATGTAATACAACAACAATAAAATTAAAAAAAAAAAAAGAAGGAAGAAGAAAAATTAGGATAGTGTAAGGAGCCTTTGAGACAACTTTAAGTGTACCAGCATCTGTATCATGTGAGTGCCAGAAGAGAGCAAGGAAGTGAAAATCTTAAAAAATAAGGGACAACTTCCCTAACATAGTGAAGGAAACAGACACACAAGTCCAGGAAGCTCAGAGTCCCAAACAAGATGGACCCAAAAAGGCCATATCAAGACATAATAATTCAAATGCCTAATGTTAACAATAGAGAATCTTACAAGCATCGAGAGAAAAGAAGCTAGTGACTTACAAGGCAACTCCCATAAGACTGTCAGCTGATTTCTCAACAGTCACTTTTCAGGGCAAAGGGCTGGCCTAAAATATTCAATGTAATGGAAAGTAAGGACCTGCAACCAAGATTACTATATGTGGCTCCAAAGAGAACAAAGGACACTATGGACCTTCAAAATAGCAGGGGCCTGGATAGTAGCCAATACTGGGTGGCTATATTCCTAGAAATAGGAAAATCTGAGTTTAGGGTAGCTACCCAAAGGATTCAATTCATAACTCTCCAACCTCTGCATCTACCCAGATGTTGAGGTAGTTACCACACAGGACAACCATGGACCAGGGAACTGGGCCTACACCCAGAAATTCAACCCACTAATAATCCCACAACCTCCATATTTATGTCTACACCTCACTCAATTCACTGAACATTTATTAGACAGGACCCAGTGGGACCCACATTGAATGAAGATAAAATTAACTGCTCTCCAGAAAATTACCCTTTATGGGCCTGGGAGACGTAAACACAGAAATGAATGGAACATAAGACATTTGCACAAGATGCCTAAGAGATATAAAGTGCTACAAAATCAAAGAGGATCCACCCTTCCCTTATGAGGCTAAAGAAGAGCTGGCCTTTGAACCAAATCTTGAAGGACATACTATTTTAACATAAAGGCAAAGGACAAGAAAGAGCATTCTAGGTTGAGGGTGATGATGTAAAACACACACTACATGCCAGTAGTCTGACTTTTGCAATGTTCGCATACACAGGGAGAAGGGATTATAGAAGAAAACAAGACAGTGGGATTGAGGACAAAGACCAGAGTCTCCTGTCTGTGGATCCCCCACATCCGGATGAGTACCTAACTTATAAGAGATGTTCCAGATGTGTGACATCAAGGTCAAGATGCAGCCACATGAGGATCACTGTGACAAGAGCAGATGAGAGCTTCAGAAGATGATAATGCACCACTTGGAGGTAGACAGAGTGGACAAGGTAAGGGCAACTGGATCATCTGGCCCGGGGAAGAGCATAAACTGGACAAGCTGGTAGGTCAAAGGGAAGGGTCAGCTCTAAGAACATTCCCAAGATGGAATCAACAGGTCTTAGTGTATACCTGACCCTGATAACCTTACACAGGCAGGTCAATGAATCCAAGTCACAAAGTACTAAACAAAAATATGGCCTTAGAGGGAGAAAGTAAAAACAAAAACAAAAAAACAAACAAAAAAACAGAGAGCAAGTATGTGAATATATATGCTCAATAAATGTGTGGGTTTGAATTAGTTATCCTACTTAAAAAGTATCCAGGACTGGACTCTCCTCCACCTCTCCCCTCTAGCCGTGTATCTGGTGACCACACTGCTGGGCACTCAAAAAATACCTGGGAAACAAATTAAATAAATCAATGTCAAAGAGCAGAAAATACGAAATTCAAGTAGTGTTGGCACCTCAGGAAAGCATGTTGGTAGGTAAAGTGGGTGCCATTGAGATTGCACAAGGTATCCCCAAAAGACCAATGGCAATCTCCCCGGAATCACCTGGTAACTTCATGCAATACTGTATCTGGGATCCAGTGTTTTGGGGCTCTAGTCTGAGGTGGGGTCTTGTATATTTTTATTTAAGCAAATACATAATTATAAAACAAAGGTCAGGGAGACATAAGCCACCAAATATTAACATAAATAACTTAAAAGGAAAACTAAGATATGGAGCTCTTCCAATTGTTTAATTTCTTTCACCTGTAGATAAGCTATCCAGGCATTTTGAAATCTCAGCTTATTGCCTCAATTTTGCAGCTGAGGCACTGAATCCCAAAAGCAGAGCTAGATTACACATTTTACATTAACTCTCTCTCTCTCTCTTTTTTTTTTAAGATTTTATTTTAATTATTTTTAGAAAGAGGGGAAGAGAGAGAGGCAGAGAGGGAGAGAGACATCTATGTATGGTTGCTTTTCACCTGCCTCCAGCCACAGACCTGACTGGAGACCTGTTTTGCAACCTGGTTATGTGCCCTGGCTGGGGAATCGAACCTGCGACCTTTGGGTTCGCAGGCTGGCACCTTGTCCACTGTGCTACCAGCCAGGGCCTGCTCTCTTAATTTCTGTAGAAAATCCTGTTGCCAAACAGACTCAAAACAAGTGACACCAGGACAGGACAGCTGTGGAATTGGTAGAAGGGCACTGGAACTCGGTTTTGGTTCTGGAGGATCCTCCATCATTCCTTCTACAGACATGCTGAGCCACAGTTTATCACACTGGCCTCTCCCACTTAATCAGGCTGTTTCAGAATCAAACATTAGTTTACAAATAACTTTGTAAGCTAATATATTATCATATCTAAAGAACTATCATTAGAGGATACCACCTCTAAGCACAAAAGAAAAACAAAAAGGCCCTGGCTGGTAGCACAGTGGATAAGGCGCCGGCCTGCGAACCCAAGGTCGCAGGTTCGATTCCCCAGCTAGGGCACATAACCAGGTTGCAAAACAGGTCTCTAGTCAGGTCTGTGGCTGGAGGCAGGTGAAAAGCAACCATACATTGATGACTCTCTCCCTCTCTGCCTCTCTCTCTTCCCCTCTTTCTAAAAATAATTACATAAAATCTTTAAAAAAAATAAAATAGAATTAAAAAACAAAACAAAAAGCCACTAAAGCTAAAGAAATTCCACATAAGGGTAGAGATATTCGACTTGGCTCTCAAAGTACTATAATTAAGATAACTTGATTGGTAACAGTAAATCCACTCAGGTCAAAAGAGTCCACGTTACAAATGGGGCCTTGACCTGATCACTAACAGTTGAACATCTCTGAATAGCATCCTCCAGACCTCAAATGTTCACCGGGCCCTTTGAAGTGATGTTTAAAGCTCGGGTCTTCCCCTTTGACTCAGCCTCCCCTTCCTTCTGCCCAGTAGTTTCGCAGAAGCTGGCGCGCGCCAACCTATAAACCTACTTGGAGTGATATTTAACGGCAATTTTCTTGCCAACTCCCCATCGGCTTCCCAGGGAAGTAATACCTCTCAGCAGCCCAGAGCTCATCAGTTTCCCTGAGTTGATTAAATATGCAGAGGGCAAGTCCCTTCCAGCCCCACTCAACATCAGACACCACCTGGACAACAGTTTGCAAAAGTCCGACCACACGAGGTGTCTTTAGAAAGCTCAACTTAAGAGTGCTCACTCCCAGTAGATCCCATATCAACATGGCCTTTCAGAAGCAAGGAACTAACTTGGGGGAAATGCACACCCTCCACCTCTCACGCAGCCTACGCTCCTCCAGAAACCAGGGCGCCCTGGTAGGGCCCAGCACGAGCCCATCTCCCCAGCCCGGAGCTGCTCACCTTCACATGATTCTCCACCGCTGTGTGGCCCGCAAGCTTCTTTGCCTCGTCGGCCTTCGACATCGTTGAAGCGCTCAGGAAGACGCTGTTGGCTTCCCCACCGTTAGTATTCGTTTGACCCACGCCGCAGCGAATACTAGACTGCGCGCACCCCGGCAGCTGCACGCCTGGGACTCCCCAACTGTTCCCGCCTCCTCCAGAGGCCGCGCCCCCGGCCCGCCCGGGTAGTGGGGCCAGGACCCGCCCGTAGAGGGTGCTGAAGGGCCCAGGACGCTGCATCCTGACGCCCCGTTCTAGCCTCAGTCACCGTCCCGCCCGGGGTTCTTCCGGAAGTCTCACCGCCAAGCACGCGGCCCGCGCCCGCGCAGAGCTCCCTGGGACAGGAGTTCCAAGACTTCCGTAGCCAAAGCCGTGTGCCCTAGCCTGGACTACTAGCCCCACAAGGCTCCGCGACCGGGGACGCAAAGGTCCCGCGAGCAGCTTTGGCGCTTTGGCCTGTGTGGTGGGAGGCTCCGAGGCTGGGAGACTGCTGCAGGATTTTGTGTCTTTCCATACTTTGGCGGGAGGGGTAGATGGAGGGGTGTTAGGCCTGCTGTTTTCCCTGCAGTAAGAATGAGACGGTGGGCAAAACTTAAGGGCAGGGCCATTGCTCGTCTGGAGACCTCCATTTGATAGTGACTTCGCTAGAATTCCCAAAAGAAACGCACAGGGGAGGGTGGAAGGAGGTCCGGGGGCTGAAGTCTACCCTAGACCTCTAAAGGCCCAGTCAGGACCAAGAACTTTTGAATCCGGGCCCTAGACGTTTCCCTGCGCTTTATGTTGTTAGATGGTGTGCTTCCTCCGGATGGGGCACACCTACCAATTGGTAGGGCTAGGACCTACCAATGTGCCCTGCAGAGACCCTGTAATTTTTGTTGACCAACAAGGACTTTAAACGTAAAAGCTTTCTCTCTTTTTCCCTAGCTGTACAGTCTTGTTGCAGGGAATAGTGAGGAGCGGAGAATTTTTACAGGCGAGGATGCTCATGCTGACCCTAGCCATGCCTGCAACTGGGAGCCCTTACAAAGCACCCAAACTGTGCTGCTCGCGCCTATTGGTGGACTTCCCTGTCTGCCCACGAAGTCATCTTCAAACTCTGAGCCTTCTCCCTTTTCTGCATGCACAGCACCAGTATGGACCACTGTTACCGCCCTTACCTCGATTCTCTTTGCTGTGTCCACTAAAGCTGTCAGCCACTGGACCTCTCCACCTTAACCTAAGGGATAAACATTACTTGAAGTGGTATTTGAATCCTAGGTTTTAGGCAGAATTTGGAAATTAGCACAAAGTTCTGGCTAAGATGTAGGACAAAATATTTGGTACTCCCACCACTGTTGGTCCCTGCACCTTTGAAGGCCTCCTGAGACAAACTTGTGGCCTTTTCTGCATCCCCTTGGGGGCAGTCTATTTCCCATCCAGGCTCCTCTTACTCACTACCCAGAGGTTGGAGCAACTGTTAGTAGCCCATCTCTGCTTTACTTCAGCCTCAGGGCATTTGCACTGAATCTCACCACCACTGCATTTGCTCTGCTCAGCTCTGCACAGCCCAGCTCTGCACTGGTGGCTTAATCTTAGCCTTCACTCAGCTGAAATGCCACTTCCTCAGACTTCCTGATCACTTTACCTAAATTGGGTTCCCACTCATCCATCCTCTGTCACTTAACCCATTTTTATTTCCATTGTAGAACTTTAATACATTTGTTTACTTGGTCTTGTGCTTGTTTATCACCTATCCTCTCTGGAAAATATTTTGAGAAGAGGGATTTTGATTTTTCCCTATAGGATCCTCCATAAATCTGTTAAATATATGGTCCACAACAAATACCTAGAGTATGATTGGGTAATAGATTTTGTGCTTCAACCTCACGTTGTACCTTCAGCCATACAGAATTTCAGTGTCTGCTGTGCATATTACCCCCATGTCTTTGCACACTGCACCCTTCTAATGCTCAGTTATCCTTGAGGACCCCACTCTTACTTGTTACTCTGCAACCCTGAACCCCACCCAAACTGGGCTGGCTGCTCTTTTGTGTTTCTAATCACCTGTAACTTCGTAATTTATTTTGCTCTACTCACTTCACTGTCTCATTCAAAAGACTACAGGTCACTTGATGACAGAGACCATCTTTTTTTAATTTTATTTCATTATTTTTAGAAAGAGGGGAAGAGAGAGAGGCAGAGAGGGAGAGAGACATCAATGTATGGTCGCGTTTCACCTGCCTCCAGCCACAGACCTGCCTGGAGACCTGGCCTGCGACCTGGTTATGTGCCCTGGCTGGGGAATCGAACCTGCGACCTTTGAGTTTGCAGGCCGGCGCCTTATCCATGGTGCTACCAGCCAGGGCTGAGACCATCTTTTCCTTATAAAATGTGCACGGCTCCTGGTTCAATATTTTGGGAGCGAGCAAGAGTTTTACAGGAAAGTCAGAGAACTACTTTCTAACACTTGACCACACATTATAGCCATGGACCTTCACGTGCTAGTTTCCTCACTTCATTCAGTCTTTGTCAGCTCAGAGGTCTTACCCAACACCCCTAATCAAGTACCATTACCCCAATTCTCAGCCCTCCAATCTCTATCTCATGCTCTTCCTATCATCTTTTTGTGTTCTAGCATCATCTTAAGTAATCTGTTTGTTTGTTAGTTTTTATTGCCTCTATTCCCTCTTCTCAGACATAAACAGAAAATTTGCCTTTCTTATTCACTGCTGGGTCCCCACATTTGCAGAATAAATAAATATGGGAACCAGCCCTGGCTTCTCCTTCCCCTCATCCTCCAACTCCCCACCTTCACTCTCATTTGGCTTCAGGCATATTATAGAATAAACTTTCTCTTTATTAACTTACAAGTGATTTCTGTGTAAGAAGTCATTTTAGCAAGAAATTGTGATAAAACCACAAACCAAAATAATTTCAGCCCAAATGTTTTTCCTTTTGCTTCCCTTGAGCTGTTTGCTATGTATGAAGCAAATAGTATGCACTATTAGGTGCTCTGCACAGCATAGCTGATGTCTTTTACAGCAACTGTTTCCTTGCAGATTTTTCTGACACATGGCCCAGCTGGAGCTTAGAGAAGAGGGTCTTTGGGTAGAAGCTGCTGGGCCTGGTCCTCCACAAACATGAGCAGGGTACAAGTAGAAGGGGAACAAAAGCTGAAGTAGGCAGCTTCTGTTCTATCCACTAGAAATGCAGGACAAATGTTGGATATTTAGAATAGCCTAAGGTAAACTAATCTTCATCAAAACTGCAGAAAATGAGCACTGTTTTTCATTATTGCAGGGAGGACACATGCAAAAGAAGTTGCTGGCTTTTCTCAGTATGTTTTTTTTTTTTTTTTTTTTTTTTTAAAGATGTTATAAAGTGCAGCCTCTCCCAGGCTTCAGATTTGTCCTAAATTATAATCTAAATATGTATTGGGTGATGACTCAGATGATTTTATTATGAATTTTTCAGTAGACTTTTATAAAAGTGTTGTTTATAGCAATATTGAGCAGAAGGTGCAGAGTTGTCTATACTCCCTATTCCCTCACATGCAAGGCTTCCCCAGCTATCAACATCCCCTACCAGAATGATATACTTATTACAATTGATAAATCAACATTGACATGTAATTATCATTGAGAGTCCATAGTTTGCATTATAGCTCACTCTTGGTGTTACACAGCCTATGGACTTAGAGAAATACGTAATGACATGTATCCACCACAATAGTTTTACTGTCCTAAAAATCCTCTGTGTTTTGTTCATTCCTCCCCATCACAATCCTCGGTGATAATGATTTTTTTACTGTGTCCATAGTTTTCCTTTTTTCCAGAATGCCATATATGTAGTTGGAATCAGATATAGCCTTTTCAGGTTGGTTTCTTTCACTTAGTAATATGCATTTATTTTCTGCATGTCTTTTCATGATCTGATAGCTCATTTCTTTTTAGCACCAAATAATATTCCATTGTTTGGATATACTACAAGTTATTTATCCATGCAGCTGCTGAAGGACATTTTAGTTGCTTTTGGGTTTTTGTAATTATGAATGAAGTTATTATAAACATCTATGTGCAGGTTTCTGTGTGGACATAAGTTTTAAGCTCTTTGGGAATATTCCAAGGAGCATTATTGATTGCCAAATCACATGTTAGGGCAAGGTTTAATTTTAAAAGAAACCATGAAACTGCACCATATTGCCTTCTCAGCAGCAGTTTATGAGAATGCCTATTGAGGGACATCCTTGTCCACATTTAGTGCTTGATTTTGGCCATTCTTATAGATCTGTGGTGATAACTAATGGTTGTTTTAATTTGCATTTCCCTGTTGGCATGATGTGGGGCATCTTTTCATATGCTTATTTGTCATCTGTATATCTTCTTCTTTGGTGAGGTGTCTGTTAAGATCTTTGACCTATTTTTTAATCAGAGTGTTTGTGTTCTTTATTGAGTTTATTGAGTTTTAAGATTTCTTTCTATAGAAATCTTAAAAGTTTGGATAACAGTTTTTTATCTGATATGTCTTTTGCAAATATCTTCTCCAGGTCTCTTAACAGTGTCTTTCACAGAGTAGAAAATTGTAATTTTAATGACATGAAGTGTATCAATTTTTTCTTTTTATGGATTGTGCTATTGGTGTTGCATCTTAAAAAATCATCGTCAAGCCCTGGCTGGTGGCTCAGTGGATAGGCACCAGCCTGTGAACCCAAAGTTTGCTGGTTTGATTCCCTATCAGGGCACATAACCGGGTTGCAAACCAGGTCTCCAGCCAGGTCCATAGCTGGAGGCAGGTGAAAGGCAACCATACATTAATGTTTCTCTCCCTTTCTTCCTCCCTCCCTGCCCTTCTCTCTCTAAAAATAATGAGTAAAATCTTTTAAAAAAATCATCACCCAAGATTATCCAGATCTCCTAAGTTATCTTCTTAAAGTTTTATATTTTGTCATTTATGTTTAAGTCTGTGGTCCATTTTGTGTTAATATTTTGTTAAGTGAGTCAAGTTTATGTCTAAAGTTTTTTGCATGTGGATGCGCAGTTGTTTCAGACTCATCTGTGTCAGGACCCCCTGAGTCAAGGCACGGCCGGACTCAAGGCTTCGAGGCGGGCTGATGGCCAAAATGTCACCTGCTTGGCTGAGAAGAGTTCCAATGATTACAAAGTTCCACATCATGTTTAGAGAAAAAGCTCACCTTCAGCAAGAGTAAATAGCAGCTGTGTAGTGAAAGACATAACATAAGTAGTATGCTTCGGGAGTGGTAATAATTAGTTACTGAGAAATGAGCAGATATCTTGTGGAAAAGAGTACTTTCAGCCAAAATAGTTTCACTAGGAGATAGGCTTGAATGCTTGAAAGATTGCGTAACTCAGAACATATTCATTTGGAAGAAACCTATGTAAGCTTTGTGTGAACAATAAAGTGGTGCTGTCACCACGAGTGGCAATACTCCTGACCCCAGCTTTTTTGTGTCTGTCTTTTCATTACGAATCCTACCCCATCTATCATTCCTATGGACTGGCAGGACCGCGGCACATCTGTAACAAATTTCCTCAGAGCTCAAGGCCCAAGAAGCCTCTTTTTACTTCTCTTGGTTAACAGGTGAACTTCCTGCAATTAGACAACAAAAGCTATGCTCAGGTTTTTTGGAAGCTCAAAACTTCCACTTTTTAGTGATGAAATGCAGTGGTGGATTTCTTCAGTGAGTTTTTCCTATTTTCCTATTTTTGTACATTTCTTATTATCCTACTATATTTGAGGATACCTTGTATATTCCCTTTACATATTCACCGAAAGTATAAGCAGCGCTGCACCAAACATGTTTTAGGAATGCCTTTGATTTCTACCCCAGATTCCTTTGAAATAAGTAAGTTGATTCCAACACCACGCTGTCCGTTAATGAGAGAAGTCACCATCTGTTCCTTCCAGTTATATGCAACTGCTTAGATAGCTACCAGCAATATAAGAAGCCCAAATTGGCTAATACCCTACAAAATGTAACACAATTTCTTCCCATTATCAAGTCAAATTTTCCCTCTACTATAAGAAGACTCTCCTCCTGTGCTCCCATTGAGAATTCCATTTTTCTTCTTTTTAATCTTCATGCATTTTATTTTTTATTGTTGTGATAAAACTGTTTTATTTTTTCCCCATTGCTCTACCCTGCCCCACCCTCCCTCTTCCACAGTCAATCCCCACCTCATTGTCCATGTCCATGGGTCGTTCACATTGGCTCCTCCACTAAACACTTACTTCCCCCTCACCTGCCTAGTCACCATCATTCTGCTCCCTTTTCCCCACCAGGTTCCTGTTTTGTTCTGCTCATTAGTCCCCTGTATTAAGTGAGATCACATAGTATTTGTCTTCTGCTGCCTGACTTATTTCACTAAGCATGATACTCTTCAGATCCATCCAAGCTATTGCAAATGGTAGGAGTCCCCTCTTTCTCTCTGCTGCATAGTACTCCATTGTGTAAAAGTACCAACATTTTTTGATCCATTCATACACTGATGGGCATTTAGGCTGCTTCCAGCACTTGGCTATTATAAATAGCATTGCTATGAACATAGGGGTGCATAGGTTCTTCTGAATTGGTATTTCAGGATCCTTTGCATATAATCCTAGCGTTGGAATTGCTGGGTCATAAGGCAATTCTAGTTTTAGTTTTTTGAGGAAATTCCATACTGTTTTCCATAGAGGCTGCACCAGTTGGCATTCCCACTAGCACTGCACTTGAGTTCTCTTTTCTCCGCATCCTGGCCAACATTTGTTGTTTGTTGATTTGTTGTTGATGGCCATTCTGACAGGTGTGAGGTGGTATCTTGTGGTTTTAATTTGCACCTCTCTGATGGTTAGTGATGTTGAGCATTCTTTCATATGCCTATGGGCCCTTCGTATGTCCTCCATGGAGAAGTGTCTGTTCAGGTCCTTTGCCTGCTTTAAAAAGATGAAGAAACAAAAAGAGGCAGCGAGGAATACAAGAACTAAGGGGGAAATGTCAATGAATAAGTACCTGTCAATAATAACCTTAAATGTAAATGGATTAAATATACTGATAAAAAGACATAGGATAGTGTAATAGATAAAAACATGCCCCACGTATATGCTATCCACAAGAGACCCACCTCAGAACAAAAGATCAACACTGAAAGTGGAGGGATGGAAAAAAATATATGAAGCAAATGGATATGAATGAAAGGCTGGGATAGCAATACTTATATCAGACAAAACAGGTTTCATAATGAAGGACATTTCATAATACTTAAGGGAATAATCCACCAAGAAGACATAACCCTTGTAAAATGTATGCACCTAACACAGGAGCACCCAAATATATGAAGAAAATCTTGGAGGACTTCAAGAAGGATATAGACAGCAGAACACTAATACTAAGGGATTTTAATGTCCCAATATCAACATGTAAAGATCTTCCAAGCAAAAAACCACCAAGGATATTGTAGCACTGAATAACACTCTAGATGAAATGGACTTAACTGACATATACAGAACTTTTCACCCCAAAGAAGCAAAAACACACATTCTTCTCTAATGCACATGGAACATTCTCAAAGATAGACCACATGGTAGGTCACAAAAGAATCCTCCATAAATATAAGAAAATTGAAATCATACTAAGCATCTTCTCAGATCACAATGGCTTGAAACTAGAAACCAACTTCAAGGAAAAAACCCCGAAACATTCACGGAGACTGAGTAACATGCTATTAAGTAAGGAATGGGTTAATAATGAGATCAAAGAAGAAACCACTCACCCTGGCTGGTGGCTCAGTGGAAAGGTGCCAGCCTGTGAACCCAAAGGTTGCTGGTTTGATTCCCAGCTAGGGCACGTAACCAGGTTGCAAGCCAGGTTTCCAGCCAGGTCCATAGCTAGAGGCAACCATACATTGATGTTTCTGTCCCTCTCTGCTTCCCCTTTTCCCCTCTTTATAAAAATAATAAATAAAATATTTTAAAAATATACTAAAAAAATGAAATCAAAAAGATTCTGGAAACAAACAAAAAGGAATACACAATACCCAAAACCTATGGGACACAGCAAAGGCAGTCCTCAGGGGGAAATTCATAGCAATACAGGCCTACCTAAAAGATTTAGAACATTCGAACAACCTAACCATAAAACTACAAGAACAGGAACAGCTTCAACAAACAAAGCCCAGAGCTAGCAGAAGGAAGGAAATTATCAAGATCAGAGCAGAACTAAATGACATAGAGACAAAAAGCACAATTCTGAGGGTCAATAAATCCAGAAGCTGGTTCTTTGAAAAGATAAACAAAATTGACAAACCATTAACTAGACTCATCAAGAAAAAAAGAGAGAAGACCCAAATAAACAAAATCAGAAATGACGGAGGAGAAGTCACAACCACAGAAATACAAAGGATTGTAAGAAATTACTACATACAGCTATATGATAAGAAATTTGACCAACCTGGGTGAAATAGACAAATTTCTAGAAATCTATAACCTTCCAAAACTGAATCAAGAAGAAGCAGAAAGCCCAAATAGACCAATAACAACTAGTGAAATTGAAGAAGTAATCAAAAAACTCCCAGCACACAAGGGCCCTGAACCAGATGGCTACACCGGTGAATTTAAACAAACATTTAGGGAAGAACTAATTCCTATCCTTCTCAACCAATTCCAAAAAATTCCAAGAAGAAGGAAGACTCCCAAACTCTTTCTATGAGGCCAGTATTATTCTAATCCCAAAACCAGGTCAAGACCCAACAAAGAAAGAAAACTACAGGCTAATATCTCTGATGAACATAGATGCTAAAATTCTCAACAAAATTTTGGCAAACAGGATCCAGCAATATATTTAAAAAATTATACACTATGACCAAGTGAGATTCATCCCAGGGATTCAGGGATTATACAATATTTGCAAGTCAATAAATGTAATGCACCACATAAACAAAATGAAAGATAAAAACCATATGGTCTTATCAATAGATGTGGAAGAAGCATTTGATAAAGTACAACCTTTTATAATAAAAACCCTCATCAAGTTGGATATAGAGGGAACATATCTCAACATAATAAAGGCCATATACAAGAAACCTATAGCTGACATCATACCCAATGGGCATAAATTGAAAGCCTATCCCTTTAAGATCAGGAACAAGGCAAGGCTGACCACTCTCCCCACTTCTATTTAACAGAGTTTGGAAGTTCTGGCCACAGCAATCAAGACAAGAAAAAGGAATCAAAGGCATTCAAATTGGAAAGGAGGAAATAAAATTGTCATTATTTTACAGGTGACATGATAGTGTTCTAAGAAAACCCTATAAATTCCACTAAAAAACTACTCAACCTAGTAAGCGAATTTGGCAAAATAGCTGGACACAAAGTCAATATTTAGAAATTGAAGGTATTTTTATACACCAACAATGAAACATTAGAGAAAGAAACTAGAAAACAAATCCCATTTACTGTAGTAACAAAAACAATAAAATAAAATAAAGTACCTAGGAGTAAATTTAACCAAGAAGATAAAAGACCTGTACTCAGAAACCTACAGAACACCGAAGAAAGAAATTAAGGAAGATACAAATAAATGGAAGCATATACTATGTTCATGGATGTGAGGATTTAGTGTCATAAAAATGACCATACTACCCAAAGCCATCTATAGATTCAATGCAACCCTCATTAAAATACCAATATCATATTTCACAGACTTGGAACAAATACTTAAAAAATGTATACGGAGTTAAAAACAACCCTGAATAGCTACAGCAAGCTTGAGAATGAAGAACAAAGTAGGAGGAATCACAATACCAGATATAAAAGTATATTACAAAGCTGTTGTGATCAAAACAGTCTAGCACTGGCACAAAAACAGGAAAATAGATCAATGGAACAGAATAGAGAGCTCAGAAATAAACCCAGAATTTTATGGGCAACTAATATTTTGCAAAAGTAGACGAAACATAAAATGTAGCACAAATAGCCTCTTCAACAAGTTGTGTTGGGAGACTTGGACAGGCACATGCAAAAAAATGAAACTAGACCACCAAATTACCCCATACACCAGAATAGACTCAAGATGGATAAAAGATTTAAACATAAGCAGTGCCACCATAAGAGACCTAGAAGAAAACACAGACAAAAAAATTGCAGATATCCCAACCAGCAATATTTTCACAAATATCTCTCCCAGGGCAAGGGAGATAAAGGAGCAAATAATCAAATCAGACTACATCAATCTGAAAAGTTTCTGCTCATCTAAAGAAATCATCAACAGCCCTGGCTGGTGGACAAGGCGCCGGCCTGCAAACCCAAAGGTCACTGGTTGGATTCCCAGCCAGGTCATGTAACCAGATTGCAAGCCATGTCTCTAGCCAAGTCCATATCTGGAGGCAGGTGAAAGGCAGCCATACATTGCTATCTCTCTCCTTCTCTGTCTATCTCCCTTCCCCTCTCCCTAAAAAAATATAATAAATAAAATCTTTTAAAAAATTATCAACAAAATGAGAAGGGAACCAACCATATGGGTAAATATATTTACCAATGATACTTCAGACAAGAGTCTGATATCCAAAATATATGAAGAACTAATTTGACTCAACACCAGACATCCCAATTGAAAAATTGGCAAAGGACCTCAATAGACACTTCTCCAAGGAAGACATACAAAAGGCCAAAGGGCCAAAGGGCCAAGGAGGACATACAAAGGGCCCATAGGTATATGCACGAATGCTAAACATCACTAGCCATCAGATTTGCAAATTGAAACCACAATAAGATTCCACCTCACACCTGTCAGAATGACCATCATCAACAAATCAACAAACAACACGTGCTGGAGATGATTTGGAGAAAAGGGAACCTTGGTGCATTGCTGGTGGGAATGCAGACTGGTGCAGCCAGTTTGGAAGACGGTATGGAATTTCCTTTAAAAACTAAGACTATAACTGCTTTATAACCCAGTGATTTCACTGCTAAGATTATACTCGAAGTATCCTGAAACACCAATTCAGAAGAACCTATGCACCTCTATTTTCATAGCAGCACTATTTACAATAGCCAAGTGCTGGAAACAACCTAAATGACCTTTAGTGGATGAATGGATCAAAAAACTGTGGTACAGCCCTGGCTGTTGGCTCAGTGGATAGGTGCCAGCCCGGAAACCCAACAGTCACTGGTTTGATTCCCAGCCAGGACACATAATCAGGTTGCAAGCTAGGTCTTTAGTCAGATCTGTAGCTGGAGGCAGGTGAAAGGCAACCATACATTGATGTTTCTCTTCCTCTCTGCCTCCCTCCCTTTCCCTCTCTCTGAAAATAATAAAATCTTTAAAAAAAACTTGTGGTATATTTACGCAATGGAGTTTTGTGCAGCAGAAAGAAAGAAGGAATTTCTACCATTTACAATAGCATGGATGAAACTGGAGAATGTCATGCTTAGTGAAATAAGCCAGGCAGCAAAAGTTAAATACCACATGTTCTCACTTAATACAGGAGACTAACAAACAAAACATACAGGCAAACAGAAACAGGAGACCCACACACACACACACACAAAAAAAAATCAGGAGCAGAATAATGGTGACTAGGGGGTAAAGGGAAGAGTGGATAAGTAGGGGAAGGGATCAGATGAAGGGCTAGTGTGAAGGACCCATGGACATGGACAACAAGCTGGGGATTGACTGAGGGAAGGGGCCAGAGATGGGTGGAAGGGGAGAGCAAAAGGGGAAAATATGAAACAACTTTAATACAACAATAATTAATAAAATTAACTAATAACAAATAAATAAATGGGAATACATCCACGTTCATAGATTAGAAGACAATATTTTAAGATTATCAGTATTATACAAACTCAATGGTATCCCTATCAAAATCCCAGTGACTTTTTGTTTTTTTTGGCAGAAGTAGGAAAACCTATCCTAAAATACTTACGGAATCTCAAATGGCCCCACTAGCCAAAACAATCTTGGAAGACTGACACTTCTTGATTTCAATACTTACTATAAAGCTACTATAATCAAGACAATGTGGTGCTAGAATAAAGATAGACATACAGACCAATGGAATAGAATAGAATACAGAAATTAACTCTCACATGTATGGTGAAATGATTTCTGATATGTGTGCTAAGACTATTCAATGTGGAAAAGGTGGTCTTTTTAACTAACAGTGCCTGGGAAAACTAAATATGGACAAGCAAAAAATAAAGTTGGATTTTTACCTGACACCATATACAGATATTAACTCAAAATAGATCAAAGATCAAGATGTAAGACCTAAAACTGTAAAACTCTTAGAAGAAAACAGGGCAAAAGCTTCATGACATTTGCTTTAGCAATTATTTATTGGATATGACACCAAAAGTATGGGTAACAAGGGGAAAAAAAAGAGTCAAACTGGACTTCATGAAATTTTTTTTGTTTGTACATCAAAAAACACTATCAATAGAATTAAAAGTCAACCCACAGAATGGAAGAAAATATGTGTAAATTATATATCTGATAAGAGACTTACAACTTGAATATACAAGGATCTTCTAAAACCAGCCAAAAATCAAACAACTCAATTAAAAAATGATCAAAAAAATGTGAATGGATATTTCCCCAAAGAAGATAAATGAATGGCTAATAAGTACATGAAAATATGAACAACGTCACCAAACATTAGAGAAATTCAAATCAGAACAAAGATGAGATAGCACCCCACACCAATTAAAATAGTTACTATAAAAAAATTGGCCCTGGGTAGTGGTTGAGGCCCTGGCTAGTGGCTCAGTGGATAGGCGCCAGCCTGTGAACTCTAAGGTCACTGTTTAGATTCCCCAGTCAGGGCATGTAACCATGTTGCAAGCAGGTGAAAGGCAACCATACATTGATGTTTCTCTCCCTCTCTGCCTCTCTCCTTTCCCCTCTTTCTAAAAATAATATATAAAATCTTTTTTAAAAAAAGGTAAATGGTTAGAGTGGGGAGAAATTAGAACCTTTGTGCAATGTTGAAGGGAATGTAAAGCACTGTAAGAAAAAAAGTGTGGGGGTTTCTCAAAAATTAAAACTACTATATGATCTAGCAATTACAGTTCTGGGTATTTATACACAAAAGAACTGAAGGCAAGGGTCTCAAAAGATATTTCTGCACCATGTAGCATTATTCACAGTAACTAAAATGTGGAAGCAGCCCATGTATCCACAGATTCATGAGTAACAGAATGTGTTATATACATACAATGGAGAATCATTTCATCTTTAAAATGAAGGTTGTTTTGACACATGCTACAACGTAAATGAACCTTGAGGATATTATGCTAATTGAAATAAGCCAGACAACAAAAATACAAGTTCTGTCTGATTCCAGTTGTATGAGGTACTTATAGTAGTCAAAATCATATAGACAGAGAGTAGAATGATGGGTTTCCAGGGGTTGGGTGTAAGCAGGATGGGATTTAGTATTTAATGGATATTGAGTTTTAGTTTTACAAAATAAAAGAGTTCTGAAGATAGATGGTGGTGATGGTTGCACAACATTATGAACTTACTTAATATCATTGAACTATAGACTTAAAAAGTTAAGATGGCAAATTTTATGTTATGCATATTTTATCACTTTAGAAAAAAATGGAAAAAATCTTTGGGAGCTTTTAATCTGTCTAAAGCCCAGGCTGCTCCCCTTATTCTGTGAGTATGGGTTCAGGCATCTGCTTTTTTTTTTTTAGCTCCACTGGGAATCCAAGTGCAGTAAGCATGGAATCCTCACACCCAGAGTGGGAGGACGTACCATTTCTCCCTTCTCAAGCTCTTCAGGGACATTGAGGGGAATATTGGGTAGCATCACCTGTACATTAATAAAATATGACAACCTGTATTATGTAAACAGTTATTTCTCTGGTATCTTCTTGCTCCATCTCTTCCTACTTTTATTGTTTTCCCTCTTTTTCCTTCCTTTCTGCCAAGTATGTCTAACTGAACTCGTGTAAGTTCAATGTTTATATTCTTCTATCCTTCCATCAATTTGTCTTCCAAAGCAGATACTCATGTCTTTCTACCTTCCAATTTATATTGTGACTCAAGATCTAGTCCCAGTCCTTAACTCCCCACCACCCCTCCTTTGCCTTTCATTCTGGAGAAATTGTATAGCTATCTCCTAAGTCACATGCCTGAGAACCTGCCTTGATTTCCAGCATACTGAGATGGATGCTTAGATCAAATCCCACTGGAATCCTTATTTTCTCCTATTCATTGAGTAGTGTTGGGTACCCACTCAGGGCTTAGTAAGACATTTTGGCTGACTGAAGACAAGTGTTTTCTGAGAACAGCTGTGGAGTCAGTTGTTTACTGAGTTAGGTGTTAAAGGCAGGTGAAGGTTGCCTTTAAAGAAGAAAGAGCACAAAAGCTCTTTCTGTGCACCAGGCCCCATGTGAGGCCCTAGGGACTCAGTTAGGAAAGGAAAAGCACTTGCCCTAAGGAAATTACAGCCTGGGAGATGGCAGATGATTAAAACAGGTGATTAAAATACCTTATGGGTAAGTGCTATGCAAGAGGTGAGAATGGGTTTTATGGAAACTAACAGAAGGGAACCAAAACTACCGTAAAGAGGTGGTGGAGGAGTCAAGGAAGGCTTCTTGTAGGAGGCAACATGAGGAATGTGTTTTATTTTTAACTTAAAAAATGCATAGCCCTGGCTGATGGCACAGTAGATAAGGTGTCAACCTGCAAACCAAGGGTCACTGGTTTGATTCCCAGCCAGAGCACATGACCAGGTTGCAAACCAGGTCTCCAGCTAGGTCTGTCATTGGAGGCCGGTGAAAGGCAACCATACATTGATGGCTCTCCCCCTCTCTGCCTCTTTCCCTTCCCCTCTCTGAAAATAATAAATAAAATCTTTTAAAAAATGTTTTTAAAAAATGCATAGCAGGGGAGGAGTGGGGAAAAATGTATAGACAACAGATTCATTATAGAAAACTAGAGTGAATTAAGAAAGCACACTGAAGATATATGTAAACACCTTTTATAAAATCTTCTAACTTGTGCCAAGTTGGAAGGAGTTATCAAATGTGTAATCAATCACTCCCTTGCACACAGTGCTATCCTGGGACACCATACTTGATGACAAGAGCCTGAAAATGTTGACTTAGGTCTATGCTGAAATCAATAGGGTCCCTGGAAGGCAAGAGTGGGAGGATCTGGATCCAGGACATGGTTTTAGAGGCCCTTTCCTCCATCCTCGAATTGTTGGTAACAAAAGTTACCCAGCCAGTAAAAACCTTCAGGAGTTCTGTGCCTTGGGCCTTATTTTATTTTTTTATTGCATATACCCCATAAGCACTAAATGTGTGCTCCCAACTATTGAGAGTTACAGAATGCAAACAGGGATATAGATCAAGTATTCCTCCAAGGAGCTACCAATTTTGCTAGTAATGTATAAAATTAGTATTGAAGACAATACTAATTTCTGAATAGGAAATTTCAGTGCCTAGCATGTCAGCCACAGCCTAGACATTTAAAACATTTGTTGATGTATTGAATTAATGTATGATGCAAGTGGAAAACACTGGATCAGTTTACGTGCATTCTGCCCAATTGTATGATAGACCGCAAGGGTAACAGCACCTTTTTTATTGTTAATTTTATTTATTACTTTGTAATAGTTGATACACTGCCATAGTTTCTAATTCAAAAGGCACAAAATATGACATTTAAAAGTCTCTCTCCTGCGCTGGCTGGTAGCACAGTGGGTAAGGTGCCGGCCTTCGAACCCAAAGGTTGAAGGTCTATTCCCCAGCCAGGGCACATAACCAGGTTGCAAGCCAGGTCTCCAGTCAGGTCTGTGGCTGGAGGCAGGTGAAAAGCAACCATACATTGATGTGTCTCTCTCCCTCTCTGCCTCTCTCCCCTTCCCTCTTTCTAAAAATAATGAAATAAAATCTTAAAAAAAAAAAAAAAAGAAGAAGAAAACGTCTCTTTCCTTAAGCCCTGGCTGGTGGCACAGTGGGTAAGGCGCCAGACTGCAAACCCAAAGGTCGCTGGTTTGATTCCCAGCCAGGGCAACATAACCAGATCTCCAGCCAGGTCTCCAACCAGTTCCATAGCTAGAGGCAGGTGAAAGGCAACCATACATTGATGTCTCTCTTCCTCTCTGCCTCTCTCCCTTCCCCTCTAAAAATGATAAATAATCTTTAAAAAATAAAAATAAGTCTTTCTCCTGAATGTGTAACTATGCAGCATGGGGTTCAGCCACTTGTCATCTTGATGAATATTGTCACATGACCTGAATATTTATGTTGAAGGAAATAGGTTTTTATTAACAGGGTTCCAATTTTAGAGATGGGGGCTGAGAGCACTCCTGCTTTGAGCCCTTTTTTCTCAGGAAACCCAGAACTTCTCTTGCTCCCCAAAATATTACAAGCCAAAAGCATGCCCAGAAATTCCCCATTTCCTTATCTGTCTTTGGAACTTAAGTTGGCCATGCAAGCAGGTCTTTATCCTTTCTGGAATGTGCACTCATGGGTTTCAGAGTCTCCATCTTCTCATAGCAGCTCTCTCTTTCAGGATCTGGGGTGCACTCCTTCTGGTCTTCATGTAGTGGTCAAGGGCCGATGTGCTGTGCTGCACTGGATCATGGTGCCTGAGAGGCTGAAGCCCAGTAAGGCATGTGTCTCAGCGGGGCACCATGCCTCCAGGAACGGGCTTCCAACCATGGGGGACCTATACCCCCGGTGAGCCCAACATATACCAGTCCCATGAACACTCCTGTTGGTACAGGAAACAAGAGCCAGAGACCCCGAATGTCCTAACGCACCTGCAACTGAAAGTTCTCAGAGCCAAGAGAGACCCAAGAGCCTGCACCAAGACACAAAAGCCAGAGAGCTTTCTCTGCCTCCTGTTTAAAAAGTCCTCTCTCCCAGAATCCCATGCATTCCCATGCATTCTGGAAACCGGTGGGAGTGTCCAGCTTTTTAACCAATGGCATGTTTGTCTCTGCCCCTTTTTCTGGGCGTTTGGCCCCCCCACAGCTCAGCTAGACTGTATCACCAGCTAGGAGGCCCCAGCCCAGGTTTTAATTCCTGGAGGTCTCTGCGCCTCCTCCAGTTAACTTCACTGTATAGATACTAGCCGCTTGCCTCAGGCAATTACCCATTTTTAGGCAGCTCCTCTTTCAGAAGAAGGCAGACTGCTTAATGTGCTGCCTGGGTACCCTTCCCACCCTCTGTGCTTCCTGGCAAGAGGGGGAGCAGTCTTATGCCAGATACAGGGTTCCCCTGCCCGAATTGGGATCCCTTGTTTTTCAGCAACTTCTCTACCCTGTTACAGTTGCACATGTAGGCCAGTATATTAAAAACCATTAAAGTGTATACTTTGAATAGGTGGGTTGTATGGTATATAAATGAAACCTCAATGAAGTTGCTAGAAAAGGAAAAGCCTTCTATCTATCTTCCCACCTTGTGTCTCAGTCAATGTTCTTTGGGTTACTGTGTTCTCCCAGAGGCAACCCTGTGGTCTTTCTTCTTCTTCCTGAGTGACATAAATAAATATAGGTATGGATATACAGATACAGATGACATAGACATAGATATATGTGTGTGTGTATATATATATATATATATATATATATATATATATATATATATATATCTTTCCTTCACTCTTTTTAAATATAAAATTGTAGGGCAGGGTACTAAAGGATTAGAGGCTGTAGCCTAGAGAGGCACTGAGTCTGTTTCCCATGATGCAGATGTAAAAGCTCACATGCTCACAGATTGGAGATGCAGGAAAGTGGCAGAGCAGTGAATGGAGTTGGGGCTGTTTTGGAGTAAGGGTGGGAAATGCCACAAATACAGGAAGCTGGTGGCTTATTTTTGACACACAGAATCTCCAGTCTGTTGTACCACAAAAGGTGACCTGTATATCTCAGTTTGTCCAGGACGTTCCCTGTTTTAACACAGAAAGTTCTGGGAAGTCCCTCAGGCCCAGAATCATTTCTTCCCCCTCCCCACCTCTGGAGATGGTGAGTTTTATTTTGTCTTGTCTAGACAGAAATTTGATTTGCTCTCAAATGTTCCAGAGTGGAGAGAAGCTAAGAGAAAGCAGAGTGTAGAGATCTATTTGTATAATCTCCTTCATTTTCATCTTCCCCAATAACGTAGAGAGTACCATACTTGCGTGTAGAACTAAAACTTGGAGGCTGGAATTTCTTTAGGTTTCTTTAGCTCAGGTAGTCTTGATCCTTTCTGTCATATTTTCTATCTGACTCCTTCCAATGGTCTTTGTTTCCTAGATCTCCTGGGGAGATCCACTTTCTTTCCATCCACTTTATTTTCATCTTTCCTTGCTTAAGGACCCTCCTAGATGGTTGAGCTGGAACTATTCCCCTAACTCTGACTCCACACCTTGTAGAGGATTGTTGCTCTGGCTGAGCTCTGACACGAAGCAGGATGGTGAGAACTTCACACACTCCTTTGATTGAGTAGCTAGAATTACCTTTAGAGGCTGTTCAGATTTGGGAAGCTTAGAAGTTGGAGTGACAGTCTCTCTTTATTGAGTATTTCATTTTTCAAAGACTTTTCTCTCCCTCTTTCCTGCATTTCTGCCAGATATGGCTGATGTTCCAGTCTGTGATAATTCACTTCCTGTCTTCTACCACCTGGTTCCTGAGTTTCTTCACTTTGCCAGCTTGGGTATCTCTCTGAGACTGACATTCTAGTTTTGACTCATCCAGATGCAGCTGCAATTTCTCCTAGTCCTTCTGTAACTGTTCTTTTACTTATTCTTTAGCAGCTGTGTTCACAGGCTTTGCCCCACCATAGAGAGAGGTTGACTGAATAGACCGTGAGGTGCTAGCTGAGGAATCATGTTTCTTGGGAGTGCTCTGAGGCCTTAGATTCAGTCTTGGCTTTGGATGAACCTCTGCCATGCCTCTCATCATCTCTGAAACTCCATCTCTCATCACCTTGTTTGTTATACCTGTCTTCATAGTGTGCCCCCTTCCTCTGTGGTCAACATCCCTATAGTATCCACTACCAAATGCTCCTCTGCCACTGTCTGGCCTGCAGTTATAGCCTCTGTCATAGTCACTGCTGCCTCGGTCACCATAGTGATCCCAACCCCCATGTCAACCCATGTCCCTGGTGGTTTATCACAATATCCATCTCAATACCCACTGTGATAATGGTTCTGGATCATAATGATCTCAAAACTTGTCTCCAAAGCTATCATCAGCTCTTCTGGGTGAGTAGTCATAAAAACTGCCTGTGGCAAGATGGGCCTCCAGTTTGTATTTGTTTCCTCAGAATTCTAACTTCTATCTCAACCAAAGGAATGATTATTCCTGTCTTTGATCAGCAATGTCCATTCCAAATTTGCCTCTTACCTAGAGAGGTTCCACATCATATGTCAACAGAGAAATGCAAATTAAATCAACAATGAGATATATACCATTTCACACCTATTAGAATAGTTAAAATCCAAAAACATTGACAACACCAAATGCTGACAAGGATGTGGAACAACAGAAATGCTCACTCATTGCTGGTGGGAATGTAAAATGGTACAGTCACTTTGAAAGACAGTTTGCTGGTTTCTTACAAAACTAAACATATGCTTACCATATGGTCCAGCAATTATGCTCCTTGGTATTTATCTAAAGCAGTTAAAAACTTATGTATATGCAAAAACTTTTTCATGGATGCTTATAATAGCTTTATTTCTAATTGTCAAAACTTGGAAACAACCAAGATGTCCTGTAGTAGGTAAATAAAAAGACTGTGGTACATCTGAACAATGGAATATATTCAATGGTAAAAGGACATGAACTATTTATCAAATCATGAAATGACATGAAGGAAACAAATGCATTTAAGATATTAATCATAATTATTTATAGCCTCTGTCTGATAACTCCAATATCTTGATCTCCTGTGAATCTAATCTGCTATTTTTTTAAATTTTCTGTCACTTGGTTCTGTTTATTCACATAACTTGTAGACTTTTGTTCAAGTATTATTAGACTATGTGTATAAATAATTGTAAGGGCTCTACATGATGTTTTCCTTTTCCAGAGATAATTTAATTTTCTTCTGGCAGAAAGAGTAGGGGCAGATCACCCTGATCCAATTAGGGAATATGGTATTTTGAGGCTGGGTTTTGGTTTTGCCAGTCTAATTTATTTCTACTTTGTCTTTTCTCCTATTTGCAATATGCCTTGATTCTCTACTGAAAACCTGGAGGTATTTTCTTTTTTAGAGATTTGACTCCTTGCTGGGTCCTGACTTCCAATTTTGGACTCTTCAGTACAATGAGAATATCTCACTTTTTAGCCTCTGAGCCACCTCTTTCTGTTTGGGCTTTTAATATCTTAGCTCCATGGTTTAGGAATCGGCAAATGCCTTGATGGGAAAAGTGGAGTGGAATATCAACTCACTTTTCAAAAATTCTCTTTTCTCTGAGATCTAAGCCCTTCCAATCTTGGCCTTTTTTTTCTCCTTTTTTTAAAATCCTTATTCAAGAACACTTTTGTTCATTGCTTCTAGAGAGAGGAAGGGAGAACAGAATGGAGAGAAACATTAATGCCATGCATCAACTGGTTGCCTCCAATAACACCTGGACCAGGGGTTATGAGCCAAGACTGGGGATCAAATCTGCAACCCAGGCATGTGCCCTGGTCAAGAATTGGACCCAAAACCTTTTGGCCATGGGAGGATGCTCCAACCAACAGAGCCACACTGTCAGGGCCCAAAACTGACTTTTTTTGCTAGCCATGAGCCACACATTTTGTTTTGATACCCCTGTGAATCTGTAAGCTGCTTCTTTCCACTTGGCCTCTAGGTCCTGCAGTTTTTGCTTATAATTCAGCAAATGTCTCAAGGGCAGAAATGATAGAGTGTTACCTTGCTCTGACTGCATTTTTTTTTTCTGTCCCATTGTTTGCCCCTCAAGTCCTAGATGCTTTGATTGCTTTCTGATACCATTCAAAGATTTGTTTTTAATCTAACCTTACAGTCATTCCCAGTGAGATATTTGGTATAAAATCACCTCTTATGCCAGAGCTGAAAGTAGTTGTCCAAATATTGATAACTAAGATAGAGTTTTTCGCCTGGCCCCTTTAAAAAAATTATGTAATGTGTGAGGATTTGATTCTCCTACAACCTTTAAACATTTTTTTTTGAACCACATGTAATACTTGCTATCAGAGAATGTGTCTTCTGCTTTTTATTTGGCAGGAAGAATATTTTATACACAAACATGAAGCTTAGTTTTCCTCTGTTGCCAATGACAATTAACATAGTATTACTTGGTGCTAAGTTGATAGACAGAAATGCAAGCTTGGGCCTTAAATGCCCACAAAAAAAGTAACAATCCTACAATTATATATATATATATTTTAAGTTTTTATTTTATTTTATTTTTTTTTAATTTTATTGTTGTTGTATTACATCCATCCCCTTTTTGCTCCCCTCTGTCCCCCCACCCACCCACCCATTCCCCCCAAAGTCAATCCCACCTGTTGTCCATGTCCATGGTTCCTTTATACTAGGTTCTTGTCTAAGCTGCTCCCCATCTCTACCTCTACCTCCCTCTACCTCTCCCTCCCCGCTACCCCGTTCCCCTGACCACTGAAGGCCTATTCCTTGTCATTTACTTGGTTCTGTGTTGGTTGTTGTTAGTTTTGTTCATTATTGTCCCGTAAGAGGTGAGATCATATGATATTTGTCCTTCACTGACTGTCTTATTTCACTAAGCATAATACTCTCCAGTTCCATCCATGTTGTTGCAAAGGGTACAAGTTCCTTCTTTCTTTCTGCTACATAGAATTCCATTGTGTATATGTACCAAAGTTTTTTGATCCAATCATCCATTGATGGGCACTTAGGCTGTTTCCAGTACTTGGCTATTGTAAATAGTGCCGCTATGAACATAGGTGTGC
>PVIW01013832.1:0-25666 GCA_004026585.1 Noctilio leporinus | reverse complement strand
ATCCAAAATCTCCCAAAGCACAAAAGCCCTGGACCAGATGGCTACACAGGTGAATTTTACCAAACATTTAAAGAAGAACTAACTCCTATCCTCCTCAAACTATACCAAAAATTTCAGGAAGAGGAAAGACTCCAAAACTCTTTCTATGAGGCCAATATTATTCTAATCCCAGAACCAGGGCAAGATACAACAACAACAAAAAAAAGATACAGGCCAATATCTCTGATAAACATAGATGCTAAAATTCTCAACAAAATATTGGCCAATTGGATTCAGCAGTATATTACAAAGATCATACACCATGATCAAGTGAGCTTCATCCCAGGGATGCAAGGATGGTACAACATTCATAAATCAATCAATCTAATACACCACATCAACAAATTGAAAGACAAAAACCATATGATCATATCAATAGATGCTGAAAAAGCATTTGATAAAAATGCAGCAACCATTTATGATAAAAACCCTCAGCAAAATGGGAATAGAGGGAGCATACCTCAACATCATAAAGGCCATCTATGAGAAACCTGAAGCCAACATCATACCTAATGGACAAAAACTGAAAGCTTTCCCCCTAAGATCAAGAACGAGACAAGGCTGGCCACTTTCTCCACTTCTATTCAACATTGTCTTGAAAGTTCTAGCTATAGCCATCAGAGAAGAAAAAGGAATCAAAGGGATCCAAATTGGAAAGGAGGAAGTCAAACTGTCATTATGTGCACATGATAGGATAGTGTACATACAAAACCCGATTGGCTCCACCAAAAACTTACTCAACCTAATAAGCAAATTTAGCAAAATAGCTGGGTATAAAGTCAATATGCAGAAATCAAAAGCATTTTTGTATACCAATAATGAAACAACAGAAATAGAAGCGAAAAAACAAATACCATTTACCATAGCAACAAGAAAAAGAAACTACCTAGGAATAAACTTAACTAAGGAAGTAAAAGACCTGTACTCAGAAAACTAGAGAACAATGAAGAAAGAAATCAAGAAAGATACAAATAAATTGAAACATAAACCATGTTCATGGATGGAAAGAATTAACATCATTAAAATGTCCATACTACCCAAAGCAATCTACAGATTCAATGCAATCCCAATTAAAATACCAATGACAGACTTCACAGAAATAGAAAAAAATACTTCAAAAATTTATATGGAGCCAAAAACACCCACAAATAGCCACAGCAATCTTGAGAAAGAAGAACAAGGTAGGAGGAATCACAATACCAGACTTCAAACAATACTACAAGGCTACTGTCATCAAAGCAGCCTGGTACAGGCATAAGCAGACATATAGATCAATGGAACAGAATAGGGAGCCCAGAAATTAACCCAGGACTCTATGGTCAACTAATATTTGACAAAGGGGGAAGGAACAGCAAATGAAGTAAAAACAGTCTCTTCAACAAATGGTGTTGGGAGAACTGGACAGCAACATGTAAAAGATGAAACTAGACTACCAACTTACACCATACACCAAAATAAACTCAAGATGGATAAAGGATTTAAATATAAGCAGTGCCACCATAAAGGTCCTGGAGAAAAATATAGGCAGTAAACTTTTGGATATCCTACGCAGAAATATGTTTACTGATACTTCACCAAGGGCAAAGGAAATAAAAGAACGAATCAACAAGTGGGACTATATCAAATTGAAAAGTTTCTGTTCAGCTAAAGAACATTTCAGCAAAGTTCAAAGGGAACCAATTGTATGGGAAAAGATAACTGCCAATGATACCTCAGACAAGGGTCTGATCTCCAAAATATATAAAGAACTAATGCGACTCAACACCAGGGAGACAGACAGCCCAATTAAAAAATGGGCAAAGGACCTGAACAGACAACTCACTGAGGAAGATATTCAAAGGGCCCAGCGGCATATGAAAGAATGCTCAACATCACTAGTCATCAGAGAGATGCAAATTAAAACCACAATAAGATACCACCTCACACCTGTGAGAATGGCAATCATCAACAAATCAACAAACAACAAGTGTTGACGAGGATGCGGGGCAAAGGGAACCCTCATACACTGTTGGTGGGAATGTAGGCTGGTGCAGCCACTGTGGAAAACAGTATGGGGTTTCCTTAAAAACCTAAAAATGGAACTGCCTTTTGATCCAGCAATTCCACTACTTGGACTATACCCAAAGAATCCTGAAACACCAATTCATAAGAACCTAAGTACACCTATGTTCATAGCGGCACTATTTACAATAGCCAAGTGCTGGAAACAGGCTAAGTGCCCATCAGTGGATGATTCGATCAAAAAACTTTGGTACACAGTGGAATTCTATATAGCAGACAGAAAGAACCAAATATATGAATACAATGAATAGGCCGTCAGTGGTCAGGGGGAAAGGGTCGGGGGGAGGGGGGAGGCAGAGGCAAGGAAGGGGATCAGCTTAGACAAGAACCTAATATAAAGGAACCATGAACATGGACAACAGGTGGGATTGACTTTGGGGAGAATGGGTGGGTCGGGAGGGGGACAGAGGGGAGGAAAAATGGGATGGATGTAATACAACAACAATAATATTTTTTTTAAAAAGACAAAACGAAGAATAACTCTCACAACTCAGTGATAGGAAGACTAACAACTCATTTTTTAAAATGGGCAAAGAATTTGACTAGATATTTCACCAAAGAAGATATACGACTGGTTAATAAACATGTGGAAAGATTCTCAACATTGTAAGTCATTAGGGAAATGTAGATGAATAACACAATAAGATATCACTTCACACCCACTAGAATGTTTATAACAGAAAAAAGATAACAATATCAAGTGTTGGGAAAATGTGGAGAATTGAACCCTCAGACATTTCTGGTGAAAAATGTAAACTGAAAAGCAGTGTGGCAGTTTCTTTAAAAATGATACAAAATCTTACTATGTAACCCAGTGATTCCACTCCTTGGTATTTCCAAAAGAGAAATAAGAACATATGTCTACACAAAGACATGAATATGAATGTTCAGAAAAGCATTCTTCTTAAAATCCAAAAACTTAAAATAGTTCAAGTGTGCATCAACTTGTGAATGAATAAATGGGATATATCCATATAGTAGACTATTATTCAGCTATTAAAAGTTATAAAGTACTGAAACATGCTCAATATGGATGAACTTTAAAAATACTAAGTGAAAAAAGAGACAAAGGGTCATATATTATATGATTCTATTTATGTAAAATGTACAGAATAGACACATCCATGGAGACAGAAAGTTGTTTAGTGGTTGCCTCGGTGTGAAAATGGGGATTGACTAAATGCAGGCTTGAAGGGTTTTAATTTGGTAATAAAAGTGTTGATAAAATTTGACTGTGATCATTTTTACAGCTCTATAAATGTATTTAAATGATTGAATTGTATACTTAAAATAGGTAATATAGTTTTTAAAAAAAAAAGTAAAGATAATTTTAAAGAATATAGGAGGAGCAGGTGTAAGGAGCAACCATTCCCTCTAGGGCTCAGACAGGGCATCCAAAAATTAGTACTTTCTACACCACCAATCTGCCCCCCTTCCACACACACACATTCTCCTCCAGCCACCTGCCTTGCCTTGGACATCAAAATTTTTTTAATTAATCAGGTATGAATTCCAACTTCCCACTTCTTTTTGTTGTTGTTTTTAAGATTTTATTTATTATTCCTAGAGAGAAGGGAAGGGAGAGAAGCAGAGGGGGAAACAGACATCCATGCATGGTTGCCTTTCAGGTGCCTCCAGTCATGGGCCTGGCTGGAGACCTGGCATAACTGGGCACACAACCCAGTTATGTGCCCTGGCTGGGGAATTGAACCAATGACCTTTGGGTTCACAGGCCGGTGCCTTAATCACTGTGCCACCAGCCAGGGCCCAACTTCCCATTTCTTTTCTTTCTTTTTTTTTTTTTTAACTTGCAATTTCCTTTTCCTCTTTTCTCCAGACCCATAGCATGGAGGGCCCTGTTCCCAATGACAGAGCCAGTCATGTGCTCCTCATCCCACCCTGCACTGCCCTCCAGGGCTCTGCTCCACTCATTCTCCCCTTCCTTACAGTTTAGCCTCTCCACTACTTTCTGCAACATATCAAAATGCTCAGGTGTCTTCCACTTGAAGAAAAAAAAAGTGCCTTCTTCAGTTCTGCAACGTGTCTAACTACTTCTTTATCTTTTTTTCTTCTTGATTTCTCAAAAGAGTAGTTGGCAAATAACATGTTTCTACTCTTCTCCCATTTAGGCGTCAATTCACAGCAATAAGGCTTCTTCTTCCATCCCCTCTAATATATTGTACTTTGGAAACAAAACAATTATCTTCTCCCAATTTTCTAAATAGATTTCTTCAGACTTTATCTTATGTAATCTCTCTAACCGTTCACTTCTATAAAATCTCTTTTCCCTTGGCTTCTGAGACCTGTTTGTCCTGATATTTGCCATGCTACTCTGTTTGCCTCTTCTCAGCCTTCTACCTGGTACTACCCAGTATTCTGGCTTTGGCTCTATTCTCTTTCAGACTGCATTGCCTCCCAGAGCATTTCTTCATGCTCATGTATTCATGAACCACTTCAGGACTGGTGGCTCTGCAAACTCTATCTCCAGCCCAGGCCTTAACTCTGAGCCTGGAAATCAGAGATCCAACTTCCTTCTGCCATCACTCCATCTGGGTGGTCTCCTTCAACCTTCTCCTCATTCAGGGTTCCCTATCTCAGTAAATATTGTCACTATCTACCAAGTTACTGAGTCATAAACCTTGAAGCCATCTTAGTCTTCTTTCTCTCCCTTACTCCCCATAACCAACTTACTAAACTGTGTTGCTTTTATAATATAGTTTAAAAATCTCTTAATAATCAGTCTTTCCTTTCCATTCTCAGTGCTATTGCCTAGCTAAAAAGCTATATCACTGATATTGTATTTTTTTTAAACCCACATGTTGAATTATCATCACTGCTCAAGAAGACCCTGAAACTGAAGCCCTTTCAGTAAGGTTGATGTGGAGCCTGGTTTGGGACCCTTTGTTCTGGGCTAGGTTTTGCCACAGAACAGAAATCATAAACTCCATCCAGAGGACCCAGGGGGGCCACCTTCACCAGTAAAGCTGGGGAGATGTATAGACAGGAGAGTGGTAGGGACTATGAACTGGTTAATGCATGCCCTGTGTGAAGGCAATGATGCTACTCTTCTTCAGTCAATTGGAAATGCAACGTGGAAATGCAGGCCTAGAGTTGCCAAATATGCTAATTTTCCCAAAATAAGCTCAAAATTCAGATTTTTATCTCTAATCTTCATTTCAATATTGGAGATAAATTCAAAATCTCTCAAAACATCACATAGTCAAAGTGTATCTATAGGACTAATGTGACAAGTTTGTGACTTCCGCCATAGAAGGTTTTCCATTTGGGGAGGGACATGGTAGAAGCAGTGTTTTGGGAAGATGTTTCTGATAGTGATGTGCACAGTTCCAATTGGAAGGAGACAGTGTAGGCAGGGAAAATCAACCACAAGCCCAGGTATGGAGGGGAATGGACCTGGGTTAGCGGTATGGCAGTGGACAGAACATGCCATGGACATCCCCCATGCCATAAATCAACTGAATAAGACCCAAACAGAGATGAGATCTCTGGTGTCATTTTCCAGAGGAAATCAGCTTGGTCTTAGTGCCTGCCTCCATTTCAAAGTCCATTCATCCACTGACATTTGCTTACACTCCTCATCCTTATCCCATCCTCTTGAGATGACTGGGGGACCTTGATGCTATCCATATGGCATGGATGGGGAAGTCTGCCCGTTAGTCCCAGAATTGCCATTGTCTCATTCCATTACCTTATACAAATGGCAGGCACTCAGAACTTGTTTCTCCATCTGGATATCCAAAGGAAAGCTCTCTGGACAAATTGACCTTCCTCTCAGAGACAGTAAAAGGGCCAATGAGGAAACATTTGCAAAACCTTTCCCTCTACCCACTTGTTTACAGAGAGAAGGAGAGTTGTTATATAAATTATTAAGGAAACAGACCTAAGACAAAGGGAGTCATGGAAGCTTCATTACTATGCATGGTATGTGGCTGTTTTTTGAATATTCTGCTTGCTTGGTTTTTAATTTCCTTTTCTTAGGTGTGTCTTTCTCCCTCATAAACCTTTGCGTCTCAATGTTCTTTCTTCCTTTGTGTTCTGAATTGGGAGTTCTCACAACCCCTCTATGGTTAACCTACTCCTCAAAACATTTCTGATTTCAAGTATTGTGCAAAGTTATTGTTCTTAAAGGCAGGTGACACCCTTCTTCTTTCACCCTCTTGGAGGGCCTGCTGTCCTAAAGGACAGGTACTATTGGAAAGGGCTGCTGGAGAGAGTGAGGTGGGCAAGAAATTCCCCCACCTATCTCTCCTTCTCTCCCAGCTGGCCAACAAATGCTCTTCAGCTATTCTCTAGAACAAACAAACCAGGCACCACAAGCTTTTTTGTGACAGCTGGCTGATCACGAAAACAAAGCTTTCAATTCCTCCAGAAATGGCACCTCACCCAAAAATCAGCAGTAAGTGCCCTCTAGTGGCAATCAGAAGCACCCTCTTTGGAAAGGAATTTCTCATATCCTATCTGAATTGGTATTTACAGAGCCTTATATGATGAAAAAAAAATACGATTGGTATTTTCATCACTAAGGGCAGGGCTTCTTTTAGTATCAAGAGGAATCCAATGTATAAGGAAATGTGTGCCACTCTAATCAGGCCACATTTCTCTGGCAGAGAGGCCAGCAGTAATCTTGGTGAAGTGCAAGGTAGTGGTTGCAAGGGTGGGGGAGGGAGGAATGGAGAATGACTACTATGAGGCGCCTTTGGGGATAATGAATATGTTCTGAAATTACATAACGGTGATGGTTGCAAATCTTTGTGAATAAACTAAAAATCATAATTACATATTTAAAAGAGTGAATTTTATTATATATAAATTATAAATAATTTATTTTAAAAATTAGGCAGTTACAAATTTATGGAGACTTCTCTGAGTCTTTTGGTTAGTTAAATACTTACTCCTCTGCACAACTTATATCACACATTTATTGTGAACTAATGTAATTTTTTATAATATCCCAACTGCCTTTGATAACTATGAGTGCTCCTAGACAGGACTATATTTCCTCAACTGATAGGTACTTGAAACTCAGCATCTATTCAATAGACATCAGTTAAACTGAAGAGATTGTCTACTGTCCAAGACTTTTTATTATACAATACTGAGAAATCCATATTTTAATATAATAATAAATATTATGTACATACTATGATAAAAATGAAGATACATAGTGTTCACTTTTGAAAAATGTACACACATTTCTGATGGAAATGAGTATACTTAAATAACCATAATACAAGACAGAAAGTAAGTGCCATGTGAATGGAATAATGATCCATATCTTACAGTTCAATAAAGTAAAAAATCACTACCTTGTTGCTGATAGGGAAGATTTTGTGGAGGTAGAGGCATGAAAATGAACTTTAGGAATGATAACATGGTATTAAAATGAAAGCTTCAACTAAGTCACATTTCAGAGCTATGTGTTGAACCAAACGGCAAACACTTTCAATATAGGTCATAAAAGGGGGGGAAAGGAAGAGGCAGGTAACTTTTAAATTGTCACCCACACTGATGACATTAAGAGATGGTGAATTGGAGACAGAAAGTTTTTTAAAAGAATTTCTTTGGAGAGAACTATTGGGTGCAAAGAATTCTACCTTCCTCAGAGGATATCTCTTCCTCACCTCAAACCAAGGAACAGGAGTTGCATAGAACCATAATCAGAGCTTAATGTGTGTCTCCTACAGTTTGAAGGACACAGGGCTGCTGACTGGCTCACACTTGAGAAACTCATCTAAAGGGATGAGGTGTGGGAAAGTAGCTACACTCCCAGATTTTTCTTTGATTAGATTATTTTCCCATGGACCAAATTAGGTCTCTGTGGGAAAGGAAGTTGATATGATGTTGCTCAGCCTGTTCAAAATGACCTCTTGCAGGAGTGAGGGAACTCAATAGAAGAAAGCCAGAGATAAACTACTGCTGGATACCTAGTGCTGTGGAAGCATAGGGGAAAGAGGTCTCTGATGAACCCATGAAAGCCCCTCAAGGGAGCAAAGGGTTTAAGGTATGCAGGGTCCAGAGTGTACCAGCTTGATCACCAACACAGTACAGATCAACTAAGACTTTTGCTTCTGTAATTCTCCTCCCCAAACCCCTTGTGCTCATCTCTTTCCCCAAATGCCAGGGCCAGGAACAGTCAGAAACAGGTTTGCAAAACTGCATAAGAAAAGGAGCATGAGAGGAAGCAAGAGAGAAGCAGCCAATAATCCTTCTCTTCCCACCCTCATACTAGAGATTTTTAGCCTGTGGCCAGCGCAAGCTGAAGGAAAAATGTAGCTCCAACTTTAAATTAATGTTGAACTTTTGGTCAACATGGAGATATAGGCAAATACAGCTCACCTTCCTGAACAACCACATCAAAATTACAACTAAACTATAGAACAATCACCATTTAGAACTGTCAGAGATTGAGTTGAATAGAAGTTTGACAACTACAAAACTAAAGAAACCATCTCCACTCAAGTAGGAGATGCAGAGATGCAGAGATGCAGAAACACAGAAACACAGAATGGGCTAGTCCCACACCTACATGTGGTAAATAAAATATTGGGAAGGATATCTTCGGAGCAAGGAGTCCCAGTCCCACACTAGGACCGCCTGTCCAAGGATCCAGTGCCAGGAAGACAACTACCCATAATTTCCAGCTATGAAAACCTGTGGTGATAAGAGTCAATGAAACTTAACTACTGGATTCATAAGCAGTTCATCTTTTCTTTTTCCAAATTTTATTTCATTGTTGTTGTATTACATCCAGCCCCTTTTTACGCCCCTCTCTCTGTCCCTTTACCCACCCATCCACTCCCTGCCAAAGTCAATCCCACTTATTGTCCATGTCCATGGTTCTATATTAGTTTCTAGACTAAACTGCTCCCTTTCTTTGCCTCTTCCACACCCCATCTACCTTCTTCCCTGCCCACTGAAGGTCTATTAATTTTATTCATGTATCTGGTTCTGCTTTGCCTGCTGTTTGTTTTGTTCATTATTGTCCTGTAATGGGTGAGATCATCTGGTATTTGTCCTTCACTGACTGGCTTATTTCACTAAGCATAATACTCTCCAGTTCCATCCATGTTGTTGCAAAGGGTAGAAGTTCCTTTTTTCTTTCTGCTGTGTAATATTCCATTGTGTAAATGTACCAAAGTTTTTGGTCCAATCATCCACTGATGAGAACTTAGGCTGTTTCCAGCACTTGGCTATTGTAAATAGTGCTGCTATGAACACAGGGGTACATAGGTTCTTATGAATTGGTGTTTCAGGGTTCTTTGGGTATAGTCCTAAAAGCGTAGTTGCTGGATCAAAAAGCAGTTCCATTTTTAGTTTTGGAAACTCCATACTGTCTTCCATAGTGGCTGCACCAGCCTGCATTCCCAACAACAGTGAACCAGGTTTCCATTCCCAACAACAGTGAACCAGGTTTCCCTTTGCCCTGCATCCTCACCAACACTTGTTGTTTGTTAATTTGTTGATGATTGCCATTCTGACAGGTGTGAGGTGGTATCTTATTTGGTTTTAATTTGCATCTCTCTGATGGCTAGTTATATTGAGCATTCTTTCATATGCCTCTGGGCCCTTTATATGTCTCCCTCAGCATGTTGTCTGTTTAGGTCCTTTGACAATTTCTTAATTGGGCTGTCTGTCTCCCTGGTGTTGAGTTGCATTAGTTCTTTATATATTTTGGATATTAAACCCTTGTCTGAGGTATCATTGGCAAATATACCCCATACAGTTAGTTTCCTTTTAATTTTGCTGGCGTTTTCTTTAGCTGAACAGAAACATTTCAGTTTGATATAGTCCTATTTGCTTATTTTATTTATTTCCTTTGCTCTTGGTGAAGTATCAGTAAACATATTTTGGTGTAGGATATCAAAATTTTTACTGCCTATATTTTTCTCCAGGCCTTTATGGTCGCAATGCTTATGTTTAAGTCCTTATTCTGGTATATAGTGTAAGTTGGTGGTCTGGTTTTTTTGTTTGTTTGTTTGTTTGTTTTTTTGCCAGTTGCTGCCCAGTTCTCCCAATACCACTTGTTGAAGAGACTGTTTTTACTTCATTTTATGTCCCTTCCTCCTTTGTTGAATATTAATTGACCTAAGAGTTCTGGGTTTATTTCTGGACTCTCTATCCTGTTCCATTGATCTATATGTCTATTCTTATGCCAGTACCAGACTCTTTTGATTACAGTAGCCTTCTCATATAGCTTGACGTCTGGTATTGTGACTCCTCCTACCTTGTTCTTCTTTCTCAAGATTGCTGTGGCTATTCGTGGGTGTTTTTGGGTCCATATAAATTTTTGAAGTATTTTTTCTATTTCTGTGAAGTATATCATTGATATTTTAATTGGGATTGCATTGAATCTATAGATTGCTTTGGGTAGTATGGACATTTTAATGATGTTAATTCTTCCCCTCCATGAACATGGTATATGCTTCCAGATATTTGTACTTCCTTAATTTCTTTATTCAGAGTTGTCTAGTTTCCTGAGTACAAGTCTTTTACCTCCTTGGTTAAGTTGATTCCTAAGTACTTTATTTTTCTTATTGCTATGGTAAATGCAATTTGTTTTCTTGCTTCTATCTCTGATATTTTATTATTGGTATACAAAAAATGATTTTCATTTCTGAATATTGACTTTATATCCAACTATTTTGCTGAATTTGCTTATTAGGTTGAGTAAGTTTTTGGTGGAGTCAGTAGGGTTTTGTATGTACACTATCATATCATCTGCAAATAATGACAGTTTGACTTCCTCATTTACAATTTGGATACCTTTAATTCCTTTTACTTCTCTTATAGCTATGGCTAGAACTTCCATGATGTTGAACAAAAGCAGAGAAAGTGGAGAGCCTTGCCTTGTTCCTGATCTAATGAGGAAAGCTTTATTTTTTGCCTGTTGAGTATGATGTTGGCTTCAGATTTCTCATATATGGCCTTATGATATTGAGGTATGCTCCCTCTATTCCCATTTTGCTAAGTGTTTTATCATAAATGGTTGCTGTGCTCTATCAAATGCTTTTTCAGCATCTTTGATATGATCATATGGTTTTTGTCTTTCATTTTGTTAATGTGGTGTATTACATTTATTGATTTGCAAATATTGTACCATCCTTGCATCCCTGGGATGAAGTCCACTTGATGATGGTGTATGATCTTTTTAATGTATTGCTGGAACCAGTTGATCAATATTTTAAGAATCTTAGCATCTATGTTCACCAGAGATATTGGCCTATAGTTTTCCTTCTTAGTTGTGTCTTGACCTGGTTTTGGGATTAGAATAATATTGGCCTCACAGAAAGAGTTTGGGGGTCTTCCCTCTTGTTGGATTGTTTGGAGTAGGTTGAGAAGGATAGGAGTTAATTCTTCTTTTAAAGTTTGGTAGGACTCATCTGTGTAGCCATCTGGTGTGGGGCTCTTGTGCTTTGGGAGATTTTGGATTACTTCTTCAATTTCACTAGTTGTTATTGGCCTATTCAGGCTTTTTGCTTCTTCGGGATTCAGTTTTGGTAGATGATATATTTGCAGAAATGTGTCCATTTCATCCAGGTTGTCATATTTCTTGTCATATAGTTGTTTGTAGTCATTTCTTACAGTCCTTTGTATTTCTGAAGTATCAGTTGTGATTTCTCCTCTGTCAGTTCTGATTCTGCTTATTTGGGTCCTCTCTTTCTTTTTCAAGATGAGTCTGGATAAAAACCTGTCAATTTTGTTTATTTTTTTCAAAGAACCAGGTCTTGGACTTATTGATTCTTCAAATTATAGTTTGAATCTCTAAGTTATTTAATTCTGCTCTGATCTTGATGATTTCCTTCCTTCTATTTGCTCTGGGCTTTGTTTGTTGTTGCTCCTCTAGTTCTTGCAGCTTTATGGTTAGGTTGTTTGTAGAAGCTTCTTCTATCCTTTTTAGATAGGCCTGTATTGGTATGAATTTCCCTCTGAGAACTGCCTTTGCTGTGAACCATAGGTTTTGGGCTGTTGTGTATTCATTGTCATTTGTTTCCAGAAACTTTTATTTCATCTTTGGGTTTATTGTTACCCATTCATTACGTAAAAGCATGTTATTCAGTCTCCATGAATTAGAGTGTTTTTGACGTTTTTCCCTTGGGGTTAGTTCCTAGTTTCAATCCATTGTTATCTGAGAAAATGATTGGTATGATTTCAATAATCCTGTATTTGTGCAGGCTTGTCTTGTGACCTACCATGTGGTCTATCTTTGAGAATGTTCCACGTGCATTGGAAAAGAATGTATATTTTGCTTCTTTGGGGTGAAAGGTTCTGTATATATTAGTTAGGTCCATTTCCTCTAGAGGTCCATTTCCTCTAGAGTGTTGTTTAATGCCACAATATCCTTGGTGTTTTTTTGTTTGGAAGATCTGTTCACTGTTGATAATGGGGTATTAAAATCCCCTGCTATTAGTGTATTGCTGTCTATATCCTTCTTCAAGTCCTCTCAGATTTTCCTTATAGATTTGGGAGCTCCTATGTTGAATGCATATATGTTTACCAGAGTTATATCTTCTTGATGGATTGTTCCCTTAAGTATTATGAAATGTCCTTCTTTGTCTCTTTTTATGGCCTTCATTGTAAAATCTATTTTGTCTGAAATAAGTATTGCTACTCCAGCCTTTTTCTTCACGTCCATTTGCTTGATATATATTTTTCTATCCCTTCACTTTCAATCTGTGTCAATCTTTTGTTCTGAGGTGTGTCTCTTGAAGACAGCATATACATGGGTCATGTTTCTTCATCCCTTCAGCTACCCTATGTCTTTAATTCTTTTATATTTAAGGTTATTATTGATTGATACTTATTTATGGATGTTTTCTTCCTTTGTAACCTGTGTTCCGCTCTGTCTCTCTCTGTTTCTTCATTTTTTAAAGTGGACCCTTTAGCATTTCTTGTAATGCTGGTTTGGTAGTCTTCTTTTGTCTGGGAAACTCCTTATTTCTCCTTCCATTTTGAATGAGAGCCTTGCTGGGTAGAGTATTCTTGGTTGCAGGCCTTTGTTTCCCATTACTTGGAATATTTTTTGCCATTCTGGCTTGTATTGTTTCTATTTAATAATTATTTGATAGCCTTAATCAGAGCCCCCTTATATGTTATTTGCTGTTTCTCTCTTGATGCTTTTTGGATTCTCTCTTTATCTTTGAAATTTACCATTTTAATTATAATGTGTCTTGGAGTGGGTCTGTTTGGATTCATCCTCATTGGGACCCTATGTGCTTCCTGAACTTGAGTAACATTTTCACTCATCTTGTTAGGGAAGTTTTCTATGAGTACTTTTTTGAACAGGTTTTCCATTCCTTGTTTCTCTTCTCCTTCTGGTACCCCTATAATATGGATATTATTGGATTTCATGTTGTCCTGCAGCTCTCTTAAAACAGTTTCATTCTTCTTTAGCCTTTGTTCATTCTCTTGCGCTGTCTTGGAATATTTTTCTAGGTTGTCCTAGAAAACCTAGAGGTTTGCTCATGCAATCCTCTGCTTTCTCTAACCTGCTGTTGATTTCTTCTACCATTTTCTTCAGTGCAGAAATTGTATTCTTCATTTCCTCCTGGCTCTTACTGATAGTTTCCATGTCCTTTTTAATGCTGGTGTAGTTTTCAGTAAGTTCCTTGTAGATTCCCTGGAGTGTTTGTAGTTCCCCTGGAGTTGTTTGTAGTTTTCTTTGAGCTGCCTGAGCACACCAAGCTTCTCTATCATCATTATTTTGCATTCCCTATCTGATAGTTTGCTTGCCTCTGTTTCATTTATTGATGTTTCAGGGGATTCCTTTTTTTTTTTTTTTTTTTTTTTTTTTTTTTTTTTTTTTTTTTTTTTTTTTTTTTTTTTTTTTTTTTTTTTTTTTTTTTTTTTTTTTTTTATGATGGACTGTTTCTCTTTCTCCCCATTTTTTAGGTTTCATTATAACCCAGCCAATCTGTGATCAGATGCCAGGCTAAGGAACTGCTAGGCCGGAAGGATTGATTTAGTTGTATTCCTATCAATCTGTGATCCACCACCAGGCTCAGATGCTGCTTGGGGTCACAGACCAATTCAGTTGTAAATCATTAAATCAGCTAAATGATTAATTTAATCATTAAATCATTAAATTAGGCTCTGCTGGCCTAGATAGAGAGGTTCAATTGTAATCCAATGGATCATCCACCAGCTCAGGTGTAGCCTGGTGGGACAGATTCAGATGGAAATAAATTAATTTGTGATCAGCCGCTAGGTTCTGGAGCCACTGAACTAGGCAGCAAGATCCAACTATATTCCAATGAATCTGTGATTGGCCACCAGGCTCAGGAGTCACTGGGCTAGACAGTAAGGTACAATTGTAATTTAATAAATCTGTGATTAGCTTCCAGGCTCAAGTGGTACTGAGCTTGACTGAAAGATTCTATTGTAATCTAATGAATCTGTGATCAGCTGCCAGGTTAAGGGGCCAATGGGCTAGATTGAAAGATTCATTTGTAATCCAATGAGTTTGTGATCAGCCACCAGGCCCAGAAGCCAGTGGGAGGGACAAACCAACTCAGCTGTGAATAAATGAATCCACCATCAGCCACCAGACTCACTTGCCACTGTGTGGGGCTAACTGCCTGATCCAGCTACAAGTCAGAGTTTGTAATAAGCCACCAAGCCCAGGCTCTGCTGAGTGAGAAGGACTGAATCAGCTGCAACACAATGAATACATGATCAGTCATGAAGCTCACTTGCCAGTGTGTGGGCTGACTGACCCAGCTATAAGTCAGAGAGTTTGTAATCCACTGCCAGGCCCAGGCACTGCTGAGCAAGAGATGTCTCTTCAGGTGCCAACTATTGTATCTATGCTCAGACACAGCAGGGAGGGAGAGATTTATTTAGATGTAAATCAGAGAATTGTGATCAGGTGCTAGGCTCAGGCACTGCTGGGCAGGGCAGATTGCTTCCAGTGTGGGCTTTGAGGTCCCTCCTACAGAAGCTGCTTGGCACTGCACAGTCTGCCTAAGGTGTGGGCAGTAAGTCAGTACCAGGATCCCTACAGCTGCTTCCCCACTTCTCCCCTCCAAGCCACTGCCCCAAACTCTCCCCAAGTGTCTCCCTCCTTCCACTGGAGCCAAGGGTAGGTGGGTGCCAATGTATTTTTGTTGTGGTCACCCTAGTAGTTCCCTGTCCCCAGCACTCTCTCTGGCTAGTAAACTCCATGGCTTTCCACCCTCCTCAGTCGATACTGCCCTGCTCTGTAGCTGGGACACCCAGCTGGGAAACCAGATCCCACCCTTCTCAGGTGGAGCTCCCAGCTCCATCCCTTTGGCTGCTGCCTTCATTGGGGGCCCAGCTATCCCTCTCACATTTCCACAATTCCTACCAGTCACATCATGATGAAGCATCCTCTTCTGTTCTGTCCATGGTTATAGGTCTTCTTTCCAGCTGGTGTTCTGTTGGTAATTCCAGCTTACTTTTTCTCCAAAAAAGTAATTCCAGATGTGACCTGGGAGGAGATTGGTGTAGCTCCACTTACTCCTCCACCATCTTGCTGGCTCTCCCTCAGCAGTTCATCTTGAAGGGGCTGCACACAAACTTACTCAGACTCACTCCCTCTGAACTCCATCCCTAGAGTGGCAGCTTGAAAGGCACCAGTGGTACATGGGGAGGAACTGAAGTGTCTGGCATCCAGTCAAAATCTGGGGAATAGCTTTCTCCAAGACAGAAAAGTGGGCAGAGGGCATTGTTTCTTTTCTGAGCCCTCCCCTCAAAAAGCCACAGGACTGGCAGGTGAGAGCCATGTCTAAGGCTCCAGCCTTGTTAACTTTGTTGGTTCTGCCCTGAGGAATCCCTGAGGCTCTGTCCCTTCCAATTTATGGGTCCTCCCAAGCTGTTAACAGTGGCTTTACTGTATGAATGGCTGGTCTTGGCTCAGGCTTCACAGCTCCTCAAATTCTCTCAAACAAGCAACAGCCAATAGCCAGGGAGCCCCCTGCCATTATGCCTCTGGCTAAGTGGCTCCAGGCCCAGGTCTAGCAGCAGCTATCCCAGATTTCTCATGCTGAGTGGCCCTTGGCAAAACACAGGTGGTGGATGACCATGGCCTGCACCACATGGGAAACCACACACCCTACACACCCAGTGGACAGCTACAGACCATGTTAGAGCACCACCACCCTGCCCCTGCACAGCTGATCCTCCATGGAGCGTGGAGGTTGGTTGGTAGTCACAGACAGTCCTTGCAGCTGATTGGCCTCAGTAAATCCCTCCCATTGACCTACCAACAGTAATTAAGGCTTAAATACAAAGGAAGGTGTACTCAGCCCATATGGAGAACACACCGAGAGCACTTTGCTTAGGTGAAAGGGGAGGATGTGCCACAGGACCCTACAGGACACCTGCTACATTAGGCCATGCTACAAAGTCATAGCAGCTCTACCTAATACATAGAATCTAACACAGGAAGGCTGCCAAAATGAAGAGACAAAGAAACATGGCCCAAATGACAGAACAGAACAAAGCTCCAGAAAAAGAACTAAACAAAATGGAAATAAGCAATCTGTCAGATGCAGAATTCAAAACGCTGGTTACAATGATGTTCAAGGAACTTAGTGAATACCTCAACAGCATAAAAACAATCCAGGCAGAAATGAAGAATACACTAATAGAAATAAAGAATAATTTACAGGAAGTCAATAGTAGAGTGGATGAAGCTGAGAATCAAATCAATATGGAACATAAGGGGGAAAAAGCAATCAGAAAAACAAGAATAAAAAGGAATCCACAAAACAAGGATAGTGTAAGGAACCTCTTGAACAATTTCAAGCATACCAACACTCACATCATTGATGTACCAGAATGAGAAGAGAAACAGCAAAACATTGGAAATTATTATTTTTTTTTAATAATGAAAGAAAATTTCCTTAATTTGGTGAAGGAAATAGGCATGCAAGTCCAAGAAACACAGAGAGTCCCAAACAAGATGGGTGCAAAGAAGTCCAAACCAAGACACATCATAATTAAAATGCCAAAGCTTAAAGATAAAGAGAGAATACTAAAAGCAGCAAGAGAAAAGCAGTTAATTGCCAACAGCGGAGTCTCCCTAAGACTGTCAGTTGATTTTCAAAAGAAATTTTGCAGGCTAGAAGGGATTGGTAAAAAATATTCAAAGTCGTGAAGAGCAGGGCCCAGGTGGAGGAAGATGGCAGCAGGATAGCTGGAAGTGCTGAGTATTTGCTCTAGTTTCTGAGTGACTGGAGGACTTGTCATGGAGTGCAAATAGGTGAAAATAACTTAGAGCTGGTGCAGAAAGCCACTAGATTCCCAGAGCAACTGTTTGAGGAGTCGCAGAGCACTGCTAGTTGGTCTGACCTAAGGAGAGATTGCAGGTGCAGGGAGGTAGCCAAGGCAGCCTGGCCCAACACTGCTGGACATGTTATTTAGGGGAAGCTTTGCACTGGCTTATTGACTTGGTATTGGAATGGCAGAGAGTAAGGACAGTTGGCACAAACTCAGGAAGATGGGGGAATAGCACTCTGGCCTCAGTGTGAGTTTGGAAGAAACATTTGGAGTATGGAAACCAGACAGGCCCTGAGTTTTAGAGAGGCAGGAGAGGGCATCTTCCAAGGTTGGAGTACAGAACAAAAATGTGACAGAGATCTGGGACACATGTGCATCCGCATGACAACACAGAGACGTATCTGGAACACTGGGGTGGCAGTGATTGGAAAAGTCTTTTTGAAAGGGCAGACAGGGTCACATTTGTGCCCACTTTCCCTTGGATCAGGCCAGTGTGGGTAGCTGGTGGAGGGGCAGCCAGGTCCCCAGAGCTAATTTATCATCCTGCCCCTTACAGTAACCATTAGTCATTTGAACCATTCCCCATTAAATGACATAATCTTGTTGGGAAGTCATAGCACCATCTACAGGAATTGCTCAACCCTGACCCCAGGGAACTTGAGTCTGACTGCAGATTACCGAGAAACTTGATGACTGAAAAGAGACAGACAAAGGAAATAGATCTCTGCTACTTGCAAGCAGCCTGTCTAGGTCCAGACTGGAGAATTATCTGGTGTCACCAGGGACAAAGCCAGAAAGAGAAAGGGAGTAAAAAGATACTAAGGAGACAGACTATACTGTGATCCTCTACATGAATTATTAGTCTCCAAAACATCCTTTTTAACATCCACTTCTTATCCTCACAATTAGTGCATTTTAAGTATTAAGTGTTTATATTATAGTATCTCAAATCCCACATTTTATACCTCCCTTCTCTCCTTCCATGTTATCCCCCAATTTCTTCTTCTTACTTTTGTTCTAAATTCTATTTTCTCTCCTGCTACCGCTCATTTCCATTCCCCACTCTATTTCTCCCTTCTCTGGCTCCTCAAACCATTTTGTGTCATTAATCACCACACATTCTTATTTCTGTTCATAAAAACTAGGTCTGTCCTGAAAGTATCAGCTGCATAAACTGTTATAATTATATTGACATTGGTTTGATACTTTCAGGACAGGCCTTATATATGTACCATGTATACACATATATAACTTCTGCTTAGATTAATACTGTATAATATTGTATACTTGCCTTTTTTGCTGCATTCTGACCCCCCATTTCTATATAGAATATAAATTTTGCTTTCTTTCTCTCATCACCCTGCCACTTCTCATTATTATCATTGCTCCTCCCTCTCACCTCTCAAAAATCATTTATAATTTAATCAGTAAACTCAGTTGTTTAATAGTATCAATCTTTTTACATCCTTATTAATACTGGCTCATTTGCAGTTGAGAGTGTGATTGAGGGTGGGGGTTATCTTTGAGGATGTGGGTATTTTGCTTGGCTAATATGCAGTGGAAAGTGTGAGGAGGATGTAGGATATCTTTAAAGGTGTACTTATTTTGGCTGAACTGGTGGTTGTTTTACTAGCAGCTCAATAACAATATATGAGACATGATGGGGACAGTGACATTCAATCAACTAGCCAGAGAGAAGGGTGCAACACATTAGGCAAATCCAAAATACAAGCATAAAACCCAAATAAATGGCATAAAGGGCATCCCAAGAGCAACAACTTCAGGAAACCTAGGATACTGTACCACTGAATTCCACAGGACCCTGACCACATAAGTCCACATCACAAAGGCAAGGAGTCAAAGCAGATTAATCTAAGAAAGTGGAAACAGACAAGAGGAGATATCTAAAATGGGTAGAAAAAGAAAAAATACCTCACCAAAAGGAAAGGAGGAATCCCCAGAAAGACTGCTAACTGAAGTAGAGGCAAGCAAACTATCAAATATGGAATTCAAAACAATGGCTATAAGGAAGCTCAATGAGCTCAGTGAGCTCAGGGAAAACTACAAGGAACTCCAAGGAAGTACAGTGAACTTACTGAGAATTACACCAACATTAAAAAGAACATAAGAACCAGGATGAAATGAAGAATACAATTTCTGATTTGAAGAACACCTTTGAAGGGATTAAGAGCAGGCTAGAAGAAGCACAGGATCAGATCAGCGAATTTGAGGACAACGTAGAAAAAAATTCCAAATTCCTAGAAAGTAAAACAAAACAAATAAACAAATAGAAAGACTAGAAAAGGAATGAAGAGGTGTAAAGAGAGCTTCAGGATAGCATGAAACATAATAATATCTGTATCATAGGGACAGCAGAAAGAGAAGAGAGCAAGAGACAGAAAATCTATTTAATAAAGTAATGACAGAAAACTTCCCAAATTTAGTGAGAGAAAAAATAATGCAAGTCCAGGAAGCACAGAGGGTCCCAATGAAGATGAACCCAAAGAGGCCCACTCCAAGACACATCATAATTAAAATGGCAACATTAATGATAAACAGAGAATCCTAAAGGCCGCAGGAGAAAAACAGCTAATAACATACAAGGGAGCTCTGAAAAGGCTATTAGACGATTTCAATAGAAACACAACAAGCCAGAAGGGAATGGCAAAAAACATTCTCAGCAATGAAAAGCAAAGGCCTAAAACTAAGATTACTCTACCTAGCAAGGCTCTCATTCAAAATGGAAGGTGAAATAAGGAGTTTCCAAGACAAAAGAAAGCTAAAAGAATACATCACCACCAAACCAGCATTGCAAGAGATGCTAAAGGCACTGCTATAAGAAGAGGAAGAGAGGAGAGAGAGAAAGAGAGAGGAGCACAAGTACAAAGAGAAAAAATGACAATGACCTATCAGTAATAACATTAAATGTAAATGGATTAAATTATTTAATAAAAAGACATAAGGTAGCTGAATGGATAAGAAAACAGAACCCACATATATGCTGTCTACAAGAGACCCACCTCAGAACAAAAGATAAACACAGACTGAAGTGAAGGGATAGAAAAAGATATTTCTAACAAATGGACATGAAAAAAAAGCTAGGGTAGCAATACCAGACAAAATAGATTATCTATTGATATTTACAATATCAGAAAAATAGGTTTCATAACAAAGAACATTGAAAGAGACAAAAAAGGACATTTCATAATACTTAAGGGAACAATAATCAAAAAGACATAACCCTTGTAAACATATATGCACCCAACATAGGAGCACCCAAATGTGGAAGAAAAATTTTGGAGGTATTCAAGAAGGATATTGACAGCAACACATTCATAGTAGGGGATTTGAATACCCATTAACAACAATGGACATATCTTCCAAGCAAAAAAATTTAATAAATAAATAAATATTTAAAAACCCACTAAGGATATTATGGCATTGAACAACACTCTAGATCAAATGGAGTTAACTCATAGATTATACATGCATACCCAAGGAAGCAAAATATATATTTTTTTCTAGTGCACATGAAACATTCTCAAACATAGACTGCATGGTAGGAAACAAAATAAGCCACAAAAAATCCAAGAAAATTGAAATCATACCAAGCATCTTCTCATATTACAATGCCTTGAAACTGGAAACCAACCCCAAGGAAAAAAACCCATAAATTCAAATACATGGAGACTGAATAACAAGCTATTAAGTAATGATTGGATTAACAATGAGATCAAGGAAGAAATAAAAAAGTTTCTGGAAACAAATGAAAATGAGCACTCAGCAGCTCAAAATCTATGGGACAGTGCAATACAGGCCTACCTAAAAAGTTTAGAAGACTTTCAAATAAACAATCTTACCATAAAGTTACTAGAACTAGGGGAGCAACAACAAACAAAGCCCAGAGTAAATGGAGGGAAGGAAATAATCAAGATCAGAGCAGAATTAAATGACATAGAGACTAAAAAACATTCAAAGAACCAATAAATCCAGGAACTGGTTCTTTGAAAAGATAAACAAAATTGACAAGGCTTTAACCAGACTCCTCAAGAAAAAAAGAGGACCCAAACAAACAAAATTAGAAGTGACAAAGGAGAAATCACAACTGATACCACAGAAATACAAAGGATTGTAAAACATAACCAAAAAACAGCTATATGACAAAAAGTCTGACAACCTGAGGGAAAAGGACAAAGTTCTGGAAACATATAATCTTCCAAACCTGAATCAAGAAGAAGCAGAAAGTCTGAGTAGACCAATAACCACTAGTGAAATTGAAGCAGCAATCAAAAAACTCTCAGCATATAAAAGCATTGGGCTGGATGGCTTCACAGGTGAATTTTACCAAACACTTTGAGAACAACTAACTCCTATCCTTTTCAACTTATTCCACAAAATCCAGGAAGAGGGAAGACTCCCAAATTCTTTCTTTGAGGCCAGTATCATTCTAATCCCAAAACCTAGTCAAGACACAGCTAAGAAAGAAAACTACAGACCAATATCTCTGATGAACATAAATGTGAAAACCCTCAACAAACACTCAGCAAAGTGGTAATAGAGGGATTATACCTCTATAATAAAGGTCATATATGAGACACCTGCAGCCAAGATCATACTCAATGGGCAAAAACTATAAGCCTTTCCCTTAAGGTCAGGACAAGGCAAGGGTGTCCACTCTCCACTTCTATTCAACATAGTTTCAGAAATTTGAGCCCCAGTAACCATATTAAAAAAAAAAAAAAAAAAAAAAAAAGGCATCCAAATTGGAAAGGATGTCATGTCATTATTTGCAGATGACATGACAATATACATAGAAAACCCTATAGATTCCACCAAAAACTACTCAACCTAATAAAGGAATTTGGCAAAATAGCAGAATGCAAAGTCAATATCCAGAAATCAATGGCATTTTTGTACACTAGCAATGAGAGACAGAAACTAGAAAACAAATTCCATTTACTATAGCAACAAGAAAAATAAAGTACCTAGGAATAAACTTACCCAAGGAGGTAAAAGACCTGTTCTCAGAGAACTAAAGAACACTGAAGAAATTAAGGAAGACACAAATAAAGGGAAACATATACCATGTTCGTGGATGGGAAAAATTAATGTCATTAAAATGGTTATATTACCCAAAGCAAATTATAGATCCAATACCATCCTTATTAAAATACCAACTACATATTTCACAGATTTAGAACAAATACATAAAAAATTTATATGGAGCCAAAAATAACCCTGAATAGCCACAGCAATCTTGAGGAAGGAGAACAAAGTAGGATGAATCACAATGCTAGATAACAAACTATATTACAAAGCCATTATAATCAAAATGGTATGGTGCTGGCATAAGAATAGACGTATAGCTAAATGGAACATAATAAAGAACCCAGAATTAAACACAGGTCTCTATAGTCAACTAATTTTTGACAAACTGGGAAGGAGCATAAAATGAAGTAAAAATACTCTCTTCAACAAGTGGTGTTGGGAAAACTGGACAGGGACATGCTAAAAAAATGAAACTAGACCACCAACTTACACCATGCACCACAATAAATTCAAGGTGGATAAAAGACTTAAACATAAGCCCTGGCTGGTGATATAAGGTGCTGGCCTGTGAACCCAAAGGTCGCTGGTTTGATTCCCAGCTACGGCACATAACCAGGTTGCAAGCCAGGTCTCCAGCCAAGTCCATAGCTGGAAGCAGTTGAAAGACAACCATACATTGATGTCTCTCTCCCTTTCTGCCTCTCTCCTTTCCCCTCTCTCTAAAAATAATAAATAAATAAATCTTTTTTAAAAAAATACTTAAACATAAGAAGTACCACCATAAAAGTCCTAGAGAAAAACATAGCCTGCAGCCACTATGGAAAACAGTATGTAATTTCCTCTGAAAACTAAAAATGGATCTATCTTTTGACCCAGCAATTCCACTGCTAGGGCTATACCCAAAGAACCGTGAAACACCAATTCAGAAGAACCTATGCACCCCTATGTTCATAGCAGCACTATTTATAAAAGCCAAGCGCAGAAAACAGCCTAAGTGCCCATCAGTGGATGAATGGATCAAAAACTTTGGTACATTTACACAATGGAATACTACACAGCATAAAAAAAATAAGAAATTCTTACATTTTATGAGAGCATGGTTGGAACTGGAGAGTATTGTGCTTAATGAAATAATCCAGGCAGCTAAAGACAAATACCATAGGATCTTACACAATTCAGGAAACTAATGAACAAAAACAGATGAGCAGAATGGAATCAGAGACATGGAAACGAGCAGAATGACAGTGATCAGAGAGGTGGGGGAAGGAAAAAGGGGGAAGAAGAGGAAGGATTTAGTCAAGGAGCTAGTATGAATGACGCATGGACATGGACATGGACAAGGGGGCAGGCATTGAACGTAGGAGAGGGGATGGGATGGGTGGGGCAGGGGGGAGCAATGGGGGAAAAATGAAATAATTGTAATACAAAACAAGAAATTAATTTTAAAGATTTAAAAGAAACAAGAAAGGAAAGCAGGGGCCTACTGGCAAGATTGCACTACCCAGCAAAGCTATCATTTAGAATTGAAGAATTGAAGGGCAGATAAAGAGCCAAACCATTATTATAGGAAATGTTAAAGGGACTCATTTATTAAAAAGAACAAAACTATGAATAATACCTGTCAACAATTCAATAAAAATTACCAAACTAAGAAAACAAAAACAGAAACAGAATCATGGATATTGAGGGCATTTTGATGTCTGCCAAATGGAAGGGTGGTTTGAGAGAATGGGTGAAGAGGTGAGGGGATTAAGAAGTACAAATTGGCAGTTACAGAATAGCTTTGGGGATCTAAAGTACTGTATAGGAAATGGAATAGCCAAAAAACTTATATACACATGACCCATGGACATAAACAAAGATATGGGGATTGCCTGAAGGAGTGGTGGGTATTAGGTAGGGGGACAAAGGGGAAACATTGACACAACTTTAATGGCAAAAATCAATAAATATGTAATTAAAATAAAAATAAATAAAGGTTGAAGTTACAATTCTTACCTAGCAGTGCCATTTTAATTCCCAATTGCCCTTTTATTTTGCTACTTTATTGTCACTTAAAATATGACCAAGTACTTTTATTACCTCTGAGAAACAATCTTTGTCTTTGCTAGGGGTAAGATAGAAGTAGCTTTTGGTGCAGATTTAAAGAAATTGTGAGAGTCAAAAATGAATTTGCTTTAAGATTCCATTCTGTAAGTTGTGCTTGTTCAATGTAAACATTACAGACAGAAATAGGAGAAGGGGCCTTGGGCAAAGGTATAAAGATAAAGATCTAAGCTCTATTTGGAAACAGAAACATAGATAAACATGTCTTTCCCAGGGATAGTAGTGTGAGGAAGGCTGGAAATGTAGACAGGAGGCTGATTGGAAGGGACACCAGTGCCAAACTAAGCAGTCAATTAAATATTGGTGTAAAATTTCAATGTTTTGGTATTTGTTTTACAAAATATATTTTAAGGACTTGAAACCAGTAAGATATTTAATATATTTCAAATAAAACATTCATAAGCATAAATAAAATGTAAATATACTGAAATATATATTAAGCATATTAGTCTAATATGGAAGTATAATATTGCTTAAATTAAGCGCTACATAGGCCCTAGCCAGTTGATTCAGCTGGTGAGAGTACCTTTCTGATATACGAAGTTGCAAGTTCAGTCCCTGGTCAAGGCACATACAAGAATGGACCAATTAATGTGTAAATGAGTGAAACAACAAATCAATGTTTCCCCTTTTCTCTCTCTTTCTCTAAAAATCAACAAAAACATTTTTAAAAGCACTACATAAAATAAGTTTTATTGGGATTAAAATGAAGTAAAATTACAATCTTTTAAAAATTACTGTAGTGTATCAAAGATGTTATCATTGATCTATAAAAATTTTTTGAGTTGCTAAAAACTTCTTTCTAAATTTATGCTAAACAAATAAGAAAGCAATAGAAGAGATAGTTTTAAATTGTATTTAAATCTTCTCTAACTCGTTATTTTTAAACAATCCTCTTGTTTGATAACTTTGAGGAGATTAGGGGGCAATATTTTGCTTCTTTGCAGGGCCAATTTTTTTTCTTTTTCTTTTTTTTAATTTTATTGTTGTTGTATTACATCCATCCCCTTTTTGCTCCCCTCTGTCCCCCTCCCCACCCACCCATTCCCCCCAAAGTCAATCCCACCTGTTGTCCATGTCCCATGTCCATGGTTCCTTTATACTAGGTTCTTGTCTAAGCTGCTCCCCTTCTTTGCATCTACCTCCCCCC
>PVIW01013831.1:0-25745 GCA_004026585.1 Noctilio leporinus | reverse complement strand
CTGGAGAGTATTATGCTTAGTGAAATAAGCCAGTCAGTGAAGGACAAATATCATATGATCTCACCCATTACGGGACAATAATGAACAAAACTAACAACAAGCAAAACAGAACCAAGTATATGAATACAAGGAATAGGCCTTCAGTGGTCAGGGGAACGGGGTAGGGGGGAGGGAGAGGTAGAGGCAAAGAAGGGGAGCAACTTAGACAAGAACCTAGTATAAAGGAACCATGGACATGGACAACAGGTGGGATTGACTTTGGGGGGAATGGGTGGGTGGGTGGGGGGACAGAGGGGAGCAAAAAGAGGATGGATGTAATACAACAACAATAAAATTAAAAAAAAAATCACCTACTTGAAGCTGCATAAAACTAGAGTGCTGTACATTAGTGTATTGTGAATAGAACTCTTGCTTTTGCACTACATTGCTTGACCACTGGGAATAGAACTCCTAATGCATCTCATATGGAGGTAAGCTGTAGTCCCTGCTAGACCTGAGCTGAAGTTCAGCAGTGTCCTAGATAGAACAAAACCTAGGCTGCAATGAATCAAGATCTTCTTCTCTAAGCAGGGATGTCCTTGAGTGGGGTCAAGGAAGGGAATGGAACAAACACTACTCGGGGGAATGTTTCTTACACCACCATATAATGTATGTCCTCTACAGCTGCTTCCTTTTATTAATTACACAAAAAGATAAGCAAAAGGATGGGACATAGGTACCATCTTGGTAGAAATAAGATAGTGAATTGGCTGAAACACAGATGAGTTTGAAGGTCAATTTTCTTGTAACTAGTTTATTTTCCTTTGCTGCAGAGATACCCAACTATAGCAATATAAACCACATTATACAACTATACATACATATATACATATGGTTATATATAATTTTCCTAAAAACTCAATGAGAAGAAATATTAACTATATTTCAGAAGATAAAATTGAAGGTTAAACCAATTAAGTAAATTGCACAAAGTCAATGGTCTATAACGGTCAACATTTAAAATTAGATCTACTGACTCCATATCCTGTGCACTTAGTCACTATGCCACACTATGACTATTTTATTTTTATCTTTACTCAAGGACATATTTTTATTGCTTTTAGGGAGAAAGGGAGAAAGAGAAACACTGTTATGAGAGAGAAACATTGGTTAGTTGCCTCCCATAGGCACCTGGACCACGGATCAAACAACCTAGACCGAAGACTGAACCCACTACCCAGGTATGTGCCCTGATTGGTAATTGAACTCACAACCTTCCCATTACTGCAGATGCTCCAAAAAACTGAGCCACACAGTCCAGGGGCCACTATGACTTTGTATACTCTGCTTTCTATTAGTTACTTAGCTATTTTCTTCCTCTCCTCCCCTCCCTTCCTTCTCCCTTCCTCTCTCTTTCTCTCTCTTTCAGTCTCTGTCTCTGTCTCTGTCTCTGTGTCTGTCTGTCTGTCTGTCTCTATTGTTCAGTGGAAACTAAGTCTTATTCCTTTATTCCCTACATAATTCAGCTTAGTGTTTTGTATATTATGTATTTAATATTTGATGAGTCTGTTGAACTATTTCATTTCCATCTGTAAATACATTCCTAGAAAAAAAAATCACCAGTTAAGTTCATTTGCAGCTTTTTAAAGGATACATTCTTTCATCACAAAATTATTTTGTTCATGGTGTTGCCACTTTCTCTCCAAATTTGTAAGCTAAAAACGCAAAAGAAAAATGTTAACCAGTGCCCATATTCACAAAAAATATTATGTACACTTTTAAGAAGAAAAAACACCACTCAATTTTAAATCTTATCAATTCCTTGCATGAGATACAGTTATGGTAGACAAAAAAATTTAGGAAACATTAAATAATAGTAAATTCATTTATAAATACAATGTTAACTTTGACACCAAGTTTACTCTATGTTTATTTTAGTAGAAAAATATTTAAAATATTTTTTATACCAATGAACATGCCAATGAAGGACGTTTATAGTTTTTCCACTTAAAGAATGTAGAAAAGAAAAATGGGATGTGATGGGTATCTTGCCTTGAAATCTGAAAGTCTAATGCCACAAATGTAATATATATACATTCTAAAACTGTCAAAGGTTCAGCTATATAGAAGAGACTTCCTTATTTCCAGGGCTAAATTTCCTGTCTAATTCCACAAGCTGTGATAAGAGCAGAGCTGCAGTGTGAAGATTATAAGAGGGCTGGTGAAAAGCTGGCACAGTTACAATAATTTCTGCATCAACAGGAAGCTAATGTGGATATTATATTGATGGTTGCTTCCTTAGAAGACAATTTTACTATTATAGAATTAAATTGTTTTTCTGATTTAATTAACCTTGCAACTCTAGGCTATGGTCTTTCTTTTTTAAGATGCACATAGTTTTTTTCCAAAGCAAAGTACCTCCTGAAAAATGAAATATAAAATATTCTTCCTGGACATTTTCAAGAAGTAATGATCATTTTTAAAATCTGATAACTGAAGTAGCTTTAGTTAATATTTCTACATACTCTCATGCTAAAATTATTTTGGGAGCATAAGTTTGGACTTAATGTAGCATCCATTCTATTGTTTCCTCCAAAGAGAAAAATCTAGATGTTAGGATGAATCATAACTAATAAATTATGTGACCTTTAGGTGCCATGAGTCAACACATTAAATCAGATCTAGCTCCCCAGATAGGACCTTGAAGAGAAGGTGCACTTAAGGAAGCAGTCAGCACTTTTTGACAATAAATCTCTAATAACCTTTTAAAAAGTCAAGTACCAAACTCTTCCCTCTTTGTTTCACACAAAGAGGCAGCCTTCCTATAAAGCAGCAGGCCTCATAAATGCTACGCTTATGGTCAAATTCCTTCTATATTATACATCTACGTATGTTAGATTTGCCTTTAAACTTCTGAGGTTATCATGAAGCACAAGTTTGTTTATTTACTGCAGCTTATTTAAAACAGGTTATAAGTTATTTATATATTTTGTATCTTCACCCCTTATCAGATACATGATTTGCAAATATTGTCTCCAATTTCTCTAAGTTGCTTTTGCATTCTGTTGATTGTGAAAGGAACGGATACTTTCCAGTTTGATATAGGTTCACTTATTCCGCCTTTGTTGCTTGCGCTTTTGTTGCCATACCAAAAAATTGTTGCCAAGACCAACACCCATATGTATTCTTCTATGAGTTTTACAGTTGTTCTAATATAAATATATTTAAATGATTTCAAATAACTAATAGCCATTCATTAAAAAACAAACAAACAAACAAAAAAACACCAGCCCTGGCTGGTAGCACAGTGGATAAGGCGCTGGCCTGCGAACCCGAAGGTCGCAGGTTCGATTCCCCAGCCAGGGCACATAACCAGGTGGCAAACCAGGTCTCCAGTCAGGTCTGTGGCTGGAGGCAAGTGAAAAGCAACCATACATTGATATCTCTCTCCCTCTCTGCCTTTCTCCCTTCCCCTCTTTCTAAAAATAATGAAATAAAATCTTTAAAAAAACACACACACAGTCTGTTATCTAAAATTATTTATAGGTGTCAATAACTAGTTTTCCATAAAGTAGTTGTAAAAGATAGGGAGATCAGAATTGGATTTATTTGATATTCACAATCAGCAACAAATAATACAGAGAAAGATTATACATTATGGCTTTGTTATGAATTCCTGTTATCAGTATATAAAGTTTAGAATATAATTAGTACGTAATGAGAAAATAAGGTAGCTATTGACTGGCTCTAAGAAATTGTGTCTGTCAAGTGTTTTCATCCTTACATTATCTAATCAGTGGAATTGGAGAGCCATTATTCCATAAGAAACATCAATATTTCCCCCTTAGAACTATTTAAGAAAATGACCCCATAAACACTTTTAGGCTTCTTTTACAGCACCCATCTCCCACCCACTCTAAATCTCTTAGGATAATTTTACCACTTACTGGTTTACATCAAGATTTGCATATTACAGAGACAGAATAACTGAATGATAAATTTGAATTATGTAAGTTTGTGATTCCTAAGGTTTTAGTAGTGGTAGCAAACTCTCGTGAACCTCTACCTCATTAAAAAAGAATATAAGGTACTCTTTTTTTTTTTTTTTAATTTAGATTTTTATTTATTATTTAGAGAGAGGGGAAGGGAGATAGGCAGAGAGGGAGAGAGATATCAATGTGCAGTTGCCTCTCACCTGCCTCCAGCTACAGACCTCGTTGTAGACCTGGCCTGCAACCTGGTTATGTGCCCTGGTTCGGATCGAACCAGCAACCTTTGGGTTTGCAGGCTGGTACCTTATCTACTGTGCCACCAGCCAGGGCTAAGGTACTCTTTTAATGGTACATTCATACAATGAAATCACTAATGTCATCACAACAGAGCTTGAAAATATTTAAGAAAGAAAATAAATGCTTAAAAACCATATGGCATAGAATAATTTTATTTTTAGAAAACAACGTAGTTAATATGGGTGTATAATGGCAAAGAAAAGTGTTTATAAAATGATATAGCAAAATGTGAACAACAAATTGTCTATTACTATTTTACTATATAAAAAGGAAAAAAACTGTTAATGCATTTAGCATTAATAAAGCATAGCTGCAAATTGCTAATATAGACTAATCAATATGAGAACCATAAGGCCATAATTAATGATTTTGGGCATGACACACATACTTCATTTAATGCTTCAACAAATACTTATTAAACTCCTTCTATGTGCCAGTCACTAGCACAGTGCTGGGGAGAAAAATTAATGGAACAAACATTATCTCTGCCCTCTCAGACAGAGGGTCTCAGTCTAGAAGACTTCAGGCATTGCTCAGACTTCAGGCATTGCTCAGGTAATTATTGGTAGAGTAAGTGATATGAAAAGGGGGCTTATTTGTGCATCCTGTGTAAATAATCATAGATGCAAATCAAGAAGTTCAAGGATATGATTGCTTTTCACAGCATTATTTGAGTAGCTTTAAAAACTGGAAATATGGCCCTGGCTGGTGGCTCACTGGATAGGTGCCAACCTATGAACCCAAAGGTCACTGGTTTGATTCCCAGCCAGGGCACATAACCAGGTTGCAAACCTGGTCTCCAGCCCCGTCCTTAGCTGGAGGCAGGTGAAAGGTAACTAGACAATGTTTTTTCTGTTCCTCTCTGTCTCCCTCCTTTCCCCTCTCTCTAGAAATAATAAATAAGAATCTTTAAAAACAATTGGAAATAACCTACATTTCCAATAATACAGAATTGGTTTAGTAAATTATGCTACATCCATGCAGTCAAATATTATAAATATATCTGTAGACAAAGATAAGTACTTGTAATATATAGTTAATAATGAAGTATCTCCTTGTAGTTTTGATTTGCATTTCCCTAAATACATATCTGTTGTCAATTTGCATGTCTTCTTGGGAGAAGTGCCTGTTCAGGTTCTCTGCCCATTTTTTTTTTTTTTTTAAGATTTTATTTCATTATTTTTAGAAAGAGGGGAAGGGAGAGAGGCAGAGAGGGAGAGAGACATCAATGTATGGTTGCTTTTCACCTGCCTCCAGCCACAGATCTGACTGGAGACCTGGCTTGCAACCTGGTTATGTGCCCTGGCTGAGGAATCGAACCTGCAACCTTTGGGTTCGCAGGCCGGCACCTTACCCACTGTGCTACCAGCCAGGGCCTCTCTGTCCATTTTTTAATTGGGTTGTTTGGGGTTTTTTTGGTGTTGACTTGTATGAGTTCTTTATATATTTTTGGATGTTAACCCCTTGGAGCTTTTGTTGGCAAATATCTTCTCTTATTTGGTTGGTTCCCTTTTGGTTTTGTTGGTGGTTTCTTTTGCTGTGCATAAGTTTTTTACTTTGAGATACCACCTCACACCTGTTAAAATGGCCATTATCAATAAGACAAGTAATAACAAGTGTTGGAGAGGTTTTGGAGAAAATGGAATCCTCATTTACTGCTGGTAGGAATGTAAACTTGTACAGCTGCTATGGAAAACAGAATAAAGGTTCCTTAAAAATTAAGAATAGTTACCATATGACCCAGCAACCTATCTTCTGTATCTATCCCAAACATTTGAAAACATTTACTTGAAAATATATATGCAACCTTATGTTCACTGCAGCATTATTCATGGCGGCCAAGACATGGGAAAAACTGATAGATGACTGGATAAAGACGATGTGGTATGTATATACAATGGAATACTACTCAGCCGTAAGGAAAGATGAAATACTGCCATTTGTAACAACATGGATGGATCTTGAGGATATTGTGCTAAGTGAAGTAAGTCAGACAAAAAAAAAAAAAAAAAAAGAACCATATTATTTCACTCATATGTGGATATAAAACTGAAAGCAACTCATAGGCACAGAAAACAAGTAGCGTGGTTGTTACCAGAATGAAGGAGGATAGTGGTAGTAAAGGGTAGAAGGAGCCAAATATGTGGTGACAGAAGATTTGACTTTGTGTGGTGGGCACATAATGCAATATACAGATCATGTATCATAGAAATGTATACCTAAAACCTATTTAATTTTATTAACCAATGTCACCCCAATACATTTAATTTAAAAAATGAAAAAAAGTTTCTAAATTAAATGTACAAAATGAGACCATTTCTATAATTATATACAAATATAAATATATGTAGTGTATATGAACATATAACATTCATATAGACTAAAAGGACCACACACAATCTTGGTGGTGATATACTAGTTGTTAGGATTTATTTTCTTTATTTATAGATTTTATTATCTAGTAAAGTTTCTGCATTAAGAATGCTTCACTTTTGAAAAATTTAAAAGCTAATGGTTGTGCCCAGAACAGTGCCTAGCATAAAAAAGGCCTTCAATATGGGTTTATAGAAGGCAGGAAAGCAGGAGTAAATTCATTCTGAATGTTACCTGCTATCCACAAAACCAAAAAACCTGGAAGGTTTTGTGGTGCATACGTTAAGAGAACATGATGACAACCTAAAGATAAAATGTATTTCAGAGTTTTGTTTCTTCTTACCTGAGAATGTGTCTCATTTTCTTGCAATTGTGTTTTTAGAGTCTCATGTTCTTTGCTTAGCTTCTCCATTATTTTCTTATAGGCATTTCTACGGGTTGATAATACTGTTCTCTCCTGATGCAATTTCTGGGCAGATCCAAATAGAAGTAAATGACAGGCTTTAGCAATATCTAGTAGGCCAATATAATTTAAATTTAACAAATACTTTCAATGTTATTCTAATAAAATTCAACCAAGGCTATAATTACTCTAAAACCCTGTTTGTAAAACTATTCTTAAAACTATAATAAGCTAAATTAATACTAACTATGCTGCCTTGGCTGATGGCTCAGTGAATAGGTGCTGGCCTGTGAACCTAAAGGTCGCTGGTTCGATTCCCAGTCGGCACATAACCAGGTTGCAAGCCAGGTCTCCAGCCAGGTTCGTGGCTGGAGGCAGGTGAAAGGCAACCATACATTTATGTTTCCCTCCCTTTCTTCCTCCCTCCCTGCCCTTCTCTCTAAAAATAATGAATAAAATCTTTAAAAATCCAAGAAGCTATTAAAAAATAATAAAACCTATGATAATAACTCTCTTATGGGTGCCATATCTAGTCCTACCCCACCAAATTTCCATTAATGTAAATGGCAATGAAAAGCCATGGACAGGTTTTAAATAAGAACTTTAAAAGTTTGTAATTGTTGAAATTCTCTATCCCTTGCTTTTCAAATTTTGCCTTTGGTTTAAAACTTAAATCACTCTAAACTCCTACTATATTTGTAAACAAGTACCTTTATTTTTTTCCTATAAATAACATATATATTAAATTTGATAGAAAAAAACAACTTGAATTATAATTTTGTAATACTTGTTATACCATTTACCATTTTCTTTTCTTCACCTGAAGATTTTAAAGCTGGCAGATCATTAAATGTCTCTATATCAATTATCATTTGCTTAATTTTGCTTTTAAGAGAATGTTGTTCTTCTGTCATTTTACTTTCCAGAAGCTCCATTTTCTGTAGATCCAACTGTAGACGTTGACTTTCTGAAACACAGAAAATTCAAGTCCATAATTAGTCAAAACTTATTCCTTTCATAAAAGGAAATGTAATGCAACCATTAAAAATCATGTTTTATAAGAGTACTGGTAAAAGAAAATATTCATTGCAACCAAAAAGACAATACAATATTAAGAAAAAAATACTCATCCCTTAGGTAGTCAATGTAACCTAATGTATATTAGCTATACTTGTCTCTCTGTTCATATGGAGAACCCTCCAGAAAACAAAATTACCTTCGTGAGAGTGGGCCCCTTGTAGTATCAGCTTCCTCTGTTGAGTGTTCAAGGAATCCATCTGTATGAGTGTGCTACCTGGCATTATTGTGAAAGGCTGCATTTGGCTTCAGTGAATTTTTTTTTTGAAGACTCACATCCATTTTGTGATAGGTGATTTATGAGTGCACCTGTCTACACCACATTGTTCAACAGTGCCCAAAAACAGCATGACCATGTCCCACCCTACCTATTCACTCAATCTGGCCCTGAGTGACTGTTTTTGGATTCCCCAATGAAAAAAGTCTTCAAAGGAAAACGTTTTGCTATTTTTGCAAGAGGTAAAATGAAAAACAGCTGAAACATTAAAAGACATTAAAATCAATGAGTTCAAGAACTTTTAAGCAGTGCAAAAACGCCTCAACAGGTGTATTGCATCAAATGGAGAGTACTTTGAAGATGACTGAGATTTAAGCATCAAAGAATAAGTAAACATTTTTTATAAATAAATTCTGTTTCTGGGTCCCCCCTTTGTATAAGAAGACACAGTTCTCTTCTTCTTTTTTCAAATATATTTTCTTTATTTTGCTATTACAGTTGTCCCAATTTTTCCCCCTATGCCTCCCTCCATCCAGTACCCCATTCCCTCCAGCAATGCCCCCCTTAGTTCATGTCCATGAGTCATGCACATAAGTTCTTGGCTTCCCTATTTCCTTTGTTTTTCTTAACATCCCCCTGTCTATTCTGTAACCACCAATGTGTACTTATTTTTTCCTTTAACATCCAGGTAATTCACCTTTTAATTACTGCCTTCTGTCAGCTTCTGAAATCATATTAATACAAAGTTTTCCTTTCATTATTCCAAAATGCCTACATTAATTCATTTGTTTAAAGAATTACTCTTTTAAGTAATATGAATTGCAATATTACCAAACACATGCAAAAATACATTTATGCCCATACATATTTTTACACATATTTAAAGTATGTATTGGATTTTGAAAGTTAATACAAAATTTTAAAATATGCCAATAGCTTATATAATTATTACATGTTAAATGATAGTATTTTAGATATATTGTAGTTAAGATTAAGCAGTTTTTTCTTCTTTAATACTTATTTTACTCTGGAATGCTATTTTTGTGAAATATATCACAGAAATGGTGTATTGCAGAACTCACTTTTATGAAAGTTGTCCAAGAGACAGTGCCAAACCCATAGTAAAAAATGAATTTGGCTTTTGAGTCAGATCCTACCCCCTCCAATAATACAACTCAACTTTATTTTAAGCTATTGAAACTTATTCTTTCTGGAGTTTTCCATCTTACATAGTAGATTTATTTATTTATTTATTTAGGCTGTGCACAGGTCTTACTTCTGTCAATACCTTCTGTTTTTCCTCTACATGTGTTTTACAAGGTGAAGCCTTCAGAAATAATGGCACTTGCTCAGCCCCTCCCCAGAGTAGAAATGATTATGTCTACTAAGTTGAGGTAAAAAATAAGAACCCCTAGGATTTAAATAATTTTGTACAATAGTATACTAGCTATTTTTTAAACTTGTGGTTGACTTCCTATGTGGTCCTAAACTAACCCCTGAACTATTTTAAGAGTCTGTTGAGGTAGAGATTAGATATGTTCACATTTGAATAATAAAGTTTATTATAGCATTAATTCCTTTCCCCAAGTATCCCCAGTTTGGGGGCCTTCATAACTGGAAATGTGTATTTCCACCATTTAGTTGAAAGGAATCTCATCTAATTTACATGCTAATATGAGAATATATATTGTTTATGTATAGGAATCATAGTTTAGTAGTTTGTAACTTCCATCCAAATTGGTCTTCATTCTCAGCATCTTTTCTAACCTACAGATTGAAAGATTTCACAACACACCCATGACCAGTTGGTTGCTATTTAAAACATAAATTGCTAACAAAATCTATATATTACACATCTACAAATAAGCACATATTTTATAACAGTGAATAAGAAAGATAGCATGTCTTCTATGTAATATACATCCACATTTTCTTAGATTTTTCTTCTTCCTTAACTGCATTAGGTTTTTCTGAGTTATTGCAAGTAACCTGATTTTCCGTATTGTGAAATGATTCCAATCTAAGAAAACTTAACCTGCAGTAATGCAGATACATGTAATATACAAAACTGTACCTTATTTAGTAAAATATATTTATAACAAGATCACTTTAAAGCATTCATAAGTTCAAGTTGGTTCTTATCCATTCAGCTGCCCTATGTCTTTTCATTGGTGCATTTAAGCCATTTACCTTTGTACCTGTGTTTCTGTCTGTCTCTCTGTTTCTTCATCTTCTAAAAGCAGACCCTTTGGCATCTCTTGCAATTCTGGTTTGGTGGAGATGTATTCTTTGAGACTTCTTTTGTCTGGGAAGCTCCTTATTTCACCTTCCATTTTGAATGACAGCCTTGCAAGTTGCAGGCCTTTGTTTTTCATTGCTTGAAATATTTTTTTTGCCATTCCCCTCTGGTTTGTTGTGTTTCTGTTGAGAAATCAGCTGATAACCTTATGGGAGCCCCCTTGTATGTTATTAGCTGTTTCTCTTTTGCTGCTTTTAGGATTCTCTCCTTGACTTTGAAATTTGCCATTTTAATGATGATGTGTCTTGGAGTGGGTCTGTTTGGGTTCATCTCCTTTGGGACCCTCTGTGCTTCCTGAGTATGCATGACGTTTTCTCTCCTCAAGTTAGGGAAGTTTTCTGTCATTACTTTTTCAAAGAGGTTTTCTATCCTTTGCTCCTCCTCTTCTCCTTCTGGTATCCCTATGATACATATTTTATTATGTTTCATGTTGTCCTGCAGCTCTCTTAAAACCTCTTCATTCTTTTTCAGTCTTTTTTCATTTTGTTGCACTGCCTGGGAATTTTTTCCTACATTGCCCTCCAGCTCAATGATCCGATCCCTTGCTTTCTCTATCCTGCTTTTGATTCCTTCTACTGTGTTCTTCATTTCAGAAATTGTATTCTTCATTTCCTCCTGGCTCTTATTGATGGTTTCTATGCCCTTTTTAATGCTTGTGTAGTTCTCAGTAAGTTCCTTGTAGCTTTCCTGGAATTCTTTGTAGTTCTCCTGGAGTTCTTTGTAGCTCCCTTGGAGTTGTTTGTAGTTTTCTTTGAACTCGCTGAGCTCAATGAGCTTCTCTATCATCATTATTTTGAATTCCATGTCTGATAGCATGCTTGCCTATATTTCGTTTTGCACTCTTCCTAGGGATTCCTCCTTTACACTTGCTGAGGGTTTCTTTCTTTGTCTCCCCATTTTGGGTGACTCTTGTTTGTTTATGTTTCTTAGATTGGTCTGCTTTGACTTACTGTCTTAGTGGTGTGACCTTCTGTGGTGTAGAGGTGCACTTTTTTACTTCCTGGATCTGTGCTTGGTGATGTCAGCTGGTGTCCCAGTCTGGGCCTAGACAGCCTGTAGGAGATGACCAGAGATCCACTGTCTTTGTCTCCCTTAGTTGTTAATCCAATCAACCTGTGATCTGAGGTCAGGTTTAGGCACTGCTGGGTGAGGTGGGTTAATTCCTACGGGTGGGGCTGTGGCTTCCCCTCAGGCTACCCTCCTTTGGAGAAGAGTGGTCTGCTGGTTGTATAGGGAATGGATCATCACTGGACTCATGGGCTGCTCCCTCAGTTCTCCCCCTAAGGCCACTGACCCAAACTTTCCTCAAGCTTCTCTAGTCCACACTGCCTTTTCTCTGCTGGAACCCAGAGTAGGTGGGTGCCTCTGTATTTTCATGTGTGGTCCCTTTGAGAACTGGGTCTCTCTGTCAAGTCAGCTAAACCTGGTGGCTTTTTCCTTTTCACAGCTGGATGCTGTTTTACCCTCAGCTGTGTTGCTGTAGGCTGGGAAGCCCAGTTGGGGGTTTAGCTCCCACCCTTCTTAGGTGGAATCCCCTGCTGCTGAGACATTTCTCCATCATTCAGCTGCTGCCCATCGGAGCCCTGCCAGCCCTCTCGTGTCTCTGCACTTCCTACCAGTCACATTGTGATGAATAGCCTCTTCTGTTCTGTCTGTGGAAATAAGGCTTCTCTCCAGTTGGTGTTCTGTTGGTTATTCCGGATGGTTCCTCCCCAATTAAATTGTAATTCCAGTTTGGTGTTGGGAGGAGATTAGTGTAGCTCCACTTACTCCTCCGCCATCTTGATTCTCCCTCTCTTCTTAATGTAATATATATTGCGAGATCAAGCACCATTGTTTTAACATGACCCATATACAGTTATGTAGGGGGAAAGCAAGTTACGAAACATATATAGTTGAGCTTAATTTTATAATTATATATACAATTTTCAATCTGTGGTAGTTATAGTCTGTAAAGTCACTATGAACACTGAGTTAGCAAATATTTTTCCTAGGCAAAATACAGGGTTAGATTCTTGTGAGTTTTTGGTCACAAATTTCATCTGATTAATATATAACCTTGCTTTATGTTTTTCTGCTTAAACACACTGTACTTAATATATTTGTTCATTTGTTAACATTGAACTCATTGCCAGCTTATATGTACTTGAAAAAACCTTATCTTCATAAAGCACAATACATCACAGCCTTCTTGTACTCAGGAACATTAGCCAACACTTATGTACTTAGGTTGGGTAGGGGTCATCTGAAATAGCCAAATCACCACGGAAAGCCTAAAACTATATGAGAACTAAAGTTTTTGCCTTATTTAATCTCCACTTGAAATGCACACATCAGAAAATTCAAAAATTTTTACCAGTCTACGCATGTGCACAAATGACCATGAAAGTGCTTTAAGTGCTTATTTGGGGGTTACAAATTAATTTTAGTCAGTAGGTAAATTCACAAGTATGGAATCTATGAATAATAAGGACTGAGTGTTCATATGTTCATGTGTGTCTCAATTCTTTGTTTCAAAAGTATGGAGTATCTACTATATGCCAGCTGTTGAGGATATAAAGGAAATCAACAGAGGCATTACTGTGCTCAAGGAGCTATATTCCAGAAGTAGAACCAGGCAGTTAAATAAGCACTTACAATAAATTGGATAACTACAGTAGCCTTCCTTCTTTGTGGGGAATGTATTCCAAGGTCCCTAATGGATGCCTGAAACTTTGGATAATACTGCTATGATTTTGTTCCCCCATACATGCATACATACCTATGATAAGCTTACTTTTCAAATTAATGTATAATTTAGTCTATAAATAACTAATAACATGGAATGATAATAACAATAAAATAAAGGTTACTTGAACATGAGCACCGAAATACCAAGACAGTTCATCTGGTAACAGAAATGGCTAATAACTGCTTAAGAGGTAGGCAGCACAAACAGCATGGGGATGCTGAACAAAGGGATGATTTACATCCTAGGTGGGATGAAGGAGAATGGTACAATATTTCATGATGCTACCCAGAAAGGAATGCAATCTAACACTCATTTTGCATTTAATATTTTGGACCACAGTTGACCATGGTTAACTAAAACTATAGAGAGCAAAATTACAGATAAGAAAGGGCTATTGTAAAGAGTAATATAGCCCAGGTCAGGTGGCTCAGTTGGTTGGAGTGTTGCTCTGTGCACCAAAAGGTTTCAGGTTCAAGCTCTGGTCAGGGCACATCCTTAGGTATAGGTTCAAGCCCCATTCTGGGTATGTGTGGGAGGAAACTCATTAATGTTTCTCTATCTCCCTTCCTTTCTAAAATTAATAACCATATCCTGAGTAAAGATTATAAAAAAAAGAATAGACAGGGTACCGTAAGAGCATGGTCAAAAGAGCTCTCCAAATCTATGCTTTTTAACTGAGGCCTTAAGGATTTGGAACTAACGAAACAAAAGAGAAAGTAAAAGTGTTCCAGAAAAAACAATCAATATGTGAAAAGTTTAGAGGTAAGAAAGCATGGTACCTTTTAGCAAATAACAGAAGCTCTATATGACTAGAACTCAGAGTTCAAAGTGGGTGTTGATAGGAGGTAAGACTGAAAAATTAGGATTTCAGTTCAAGAAGAGCTTTTCAAGTCAAGATAGGGCACAGGGACTTTATCCTAAGAGCTAGGGCAAGTCACCAATGAGTTTTAAATCAGAATGTGACATAATGAAATTTTGGAAAGTTCACTCTGCTTGCAATGTAAATGATTAATTGGAATAGCATAACTACATGTGAGGATAAGCAATTAAAAGCTGATTCAGTGATCTATCAAGAAATCTTAGACTGGTGTATTTAATTTAGAAATATTTTTATTAAACAATATTTATTAAATGCTTTCTATGTGCCAAACTTCTAAACCTGGGGGATATAGCAATGAAAAGCATAGAGCTATATGTATGAAATACTCAGTTATGTCAGGTGGAAATAAATGAGAAATAATAATAGGAGACATCTAATAATATCTCCTATTATTACAGTCAAGACATATTAGGTATTTGGGATTAACAAAACAATTGATTGGACAGTGGTTGATCAAGGAGTCAATGCAGAATTCTATTCCAACTTGAGTAAATGAGTGGATGGCGAGATAGGCAGAGAGAGATACAAACTTTTGTTTCAGAAAGGGAGTGAGATGATGGGTTGAAGTCAATTTAAGATATGATGAGTTTGGAATACATCAGAAACAGCCAAGTAGAGATAAGATGTCCACTATGGGCCCGTGAAGTCTGAAGATACTAATTTTGAAATAATCAGAATAGAGATGACTTGAAGCTATGCAAATGGCTGAAATCACTGAAAGAAAAGGATTAATTACAAAACCTCCATGAATAAATTGACACAAAGGATCCTATAAGAAGAATAGGAATGACCAAAGAAATAAGAGGAAAATCTTATTTTATAAGATTTATAAGATTTATTTTTTATTTTATAAGAAATTAAGAGGAAAATCTTATCCCCTTGGAGATAAATAAGGATAAATAAGGATATTCTGTAGGGCAGAATACTACTTTAAAAAAAACTGCAAAATAAGTCTTGGATTTACCAACCAGGAGGGCCTTGATGTATATGTAGAGAATAAATTTCTTAGAAAAAACAGGACCAAGGGTCAAAGGAAGAAATCTGGGTGTGAAACCTTTGAAAGGGAATGATGATAGCTAGGCAGAGAATATTTGGGAAAGGCTTTTTTTTTTTTTTTTCTCAAGTTGGGATAAAATATAGAAAAGAGATTGGAAATAAAAATTTCTAATTAATAAGCTCTTGATAATGGCATTATATTTTTAATTTTCTTATTTATGCTTTTCTGTATCTCCCAAATCCTCTATAATAAATATGAACTTATAATTGGAAAATAATATTTCAAAAGTATTCCATTCTAACAGAATTATATGATACCTATCTTCTATATTGCAAAAACTTCTTAACTTTGTGAGTCTGACTTTAAAAGTCCTTTATTAAAGGGATGGAAAGGTAAAGGAGAGAACCAGTGTTACTGAGTACCTGAAATGTGCCCAGCTTTATATGCTATCTGGTTACTTTTCATAATAGTAATAGGGGGTAAATGTTACATGAGAAAACTAAAGCTTAGAAAGATAATTTGCCTAAGATCACACAACTAATCAGGCTTTAGTGCTCAATGATATTATTAATCATCTTAAGAAATGTTCATTTTTAAGAGAGCAAATATTTATGATAAAAAAGATGCTACTATGAGCAACAGTGAGACATTGGAAGAGAAAAAAATAACATTTGGTTGATTTTGCTACTTTGGGCTTCTTTTCTCAAGGCATGATCCTCTGGCTTTCATTATAGGTACCAAAGTAAACTCTAATTAAAGCTAACTCAAAAATAGATGTTAATATGGAACTGAAATACCTATCCTGCGTATCCAATCCAGAAATAGAAATTCAAATCTGCCTTGGCCAATTTCCTCTTTCTTGTGGTTTGTTAATAATCCTACAAACCCAGTAGTTACTTATTATAGACAGAGGCTTATAGTAATACATTTTTATTTTAGAACATTTTGCCTTCACTTTCCCTCTGTTTTCAAGTAGAGCCCTGGCCAGTGTGGCTCAGCTGGGTGGAGCACTGTCCTGTAACAAAAAGATTGTAGGTTCAATTCCCAGTCAAGGCAAGTACCCAGGGTTGTGGGTTGAATCCCTGGTCTGGGTACATGTGATCACCAGGTCCAGATGCAAAAAGGAGATCGATGTTTTTCTCTCCCTCCCTCTTTTCCTAAAAGTAGTGAAAAAATGACCTCAGTTGAGAATAAAATGTATGTATGTATATTTATATATGTGTGTGTATACATACATGTGTATGTATGTATTAATATACTCCTATACATACGTGTGTGTATGAATATAAATGCCCTCAGGAAAATTATGAGTTCCAGACCAGAGCAAACATCTTCCCTTTATAAGGTGACTTAGGAATGAAAGATTTTATATTAAAATAGCATATTTTTTAGTAAAATGCAAAATTAAAATTAATTTTTAATGATAAAATACAACCTTATAGTGAAATGTTTGTTCCCCATGTGTACCTTTCTGGTTCCTTTCATTGTTTTCTCTGTATTGTTGCATTTTAGCAGTTCGACTATGATGTGCTCAGGTGAGGGATTTTTATATTAATCTTGTTTGGGTTTCAGTGTACTTTTTAGATCCCTAAAATTAAGTTTTTCATCAAATTTGGGGTATGTTTAGTCACTATTTGTTCAACTATCTTTTCTCTGTGCCTGGGACTCCTATTACAGATAGATTGCTTGAAATTGTTCTACAAGTCATTTAGGCTCTGTTCATGTTTATTTCTTCCTCAGATTGGATAATTTCTATTGATTTATCAAGTTCACCAATTATTTTCTTCTGCTGTATTTAATCTTTAATTATGTTCATTCGGTGATTTGTTCATTTTACTTAAATTTTCAATTTTAGAATTTACACTTAGATCTTTTTTTAATTTCCATTTCTCTGTGGGATTCTCTATTTATTATTTTATTTTCCTTTAAGTCCTTAACTATATTTATAAACTTTTTTCTTTTTTTTTTTAAATTTTATTGTTGTTGTATTACATCCATCCCCTCTTTGCTCCCCTCTGTCCCCCTCCCCACACTCCCATTCCCCCCAAAGTCAATCCCACCTGCTGTCCATGTCCATGGTTCCTTTATACTAGGTTCTTGTCTAAGCTGCTCCCCTTCTTTGCCTCTACCTACCCCCTCCCCTCAACCTCGTTCCCCCTGACCACTGAAGGCCTATTCCTTGTATTCATATACTTGGTTCTGTTTTGCTATCACCCATTACAGGACAATAATGAGCAAAACTAACAATAAACTTTTAAATATAAAAGTCCTTTCAACATCTGGATTACCTCAGGTTCAATGTATAGTGACTGCTTTTCCCTTGACTCACATTTTTCTATTTCTTCACATGCCTAGTAAGTTTTTATAATATAATGAGCATTCATTAAAAAAAAATTGTTATTCTATTACAGTTGTCCTGATTTTGCCCTCCTCTACCCAGCCCATCCCCTGCTCCCATAGTCAATCCCTACACTGTTCTCCATGTCCATGGGTCATTTATATATGTTCTTTGACCAGTTCCTTCCACTTCTATCATTATTCCCCTCCCCACTTCCCTCTGGTCACTGTCAATAGGTTCCATGTTTCCATGTCTCTGGTTCTATTTTGCTGATTAGACTCTTCTAATAAGTGAGATAATATGGTACGCATATGTCTTTCACCAACTGGCTTATATTCACTAAGCATAATACTGTCCAGTTCATCCACGCTGTTGCAAAAGGTAGGAGTTCCTTCTTTCTTTCAGCTGCACAGTACTTCATTGTGCAAATATACCACAATTTGTTGATCTACTCATTTACTGATGGGCACTTAGGCTGTTTCTAGCACTTGGCTATTGTGAATAGTGCATTGTTTCTTCTGAATTGGTGTTTCAGTATTCTTTGGGTATAATCCTAGCAGCAGAATCACTAAGACAGTTTTATTTTTAGTTTTTTAGGGAAATTCCATACTGTTTTTCACAATGGCTACACCAGTCTAGTCTGCATTCCCACCAAGAGTGCACTAAGGTTCCCTTTGCAACCTCACCAGCACTAGTTGTATGTTGATTTGTTTATGATGGCTGTTCTGAATGGTGTGAGGTGATATCTCATTGTGGTTTTAATTTGCATCTCTCTGATGGCTAGTGGTGTTGAGCACTTTTTCATACACCTATGGGCCCTCTGTATGTCCCCCTCTGTAGAAGTGTCTATTCAGGTCCTTTACCCATTTCTTAATGGGATTGTCTTCCTGGTGTTGAGTCAGATGCGTTCTCTATGCATTTTGGAGATCAAACCTTTGTCCAATGTATCATTGGTGAGTATGTTGTCCCATATGACCATTCACTTTTCATTTTGCTGAAGGATTCTTTAGTTGTACAAAAACTTTTAAATTTGAAATAGTCTCAGTTATTTTTTCCTTCATTTACTTTGCCCCAGGAGATATATAACTGGAATTTTAAATGTAATTGTCCCCAGGGGTTCTCAACTTCTGGGCCATAGACCAGTACTGGTCTAGGCCTATTAGGAATCAAAACACACAGCAGAAGATGAGCTTGAGTATAATGCACTCAAATCATATCAAAACCACCCCACCTCCATCCATGGAAAGACTATCTTCCACAAAACCAGTCCCTGGTACCAAAAAGGTTGGGGACCACAGTTATAGAGATTCTGCTGTTCCTTTCAAGAATTATTTTTATTATAAATGAGCAAAAAACTTCACTGAACTAAAATCTAAACTTTTCTCCTTTGGAGTAGGCAGCATCTAAAGTCACTATAACCAGGTCTTTTAACTTCTAGCTGCTGTTTCTTCCTAGGTCCCCTACAGACTACCAAATGTATACATTGTTCGACAGTCAGATTAGAATTTAGATAGAGTTTATACAAGCATATCTTGAAGGTATCGCAGGTTTGGTTCCAGAACACTGCAATATCACAAGGCAAATATCACAATAAAGTGACTCACAAATTTTTTTGTTTCCTAATACATATAAAAATTATGTTTACATGATGATCTAGTCTAATAAGTATATAGTAGTAGCATTATGTCTAAAAATGTACATACCTGAATTATAAATATTTTATTGCTAAAAAATGCTATCATCTGTGCCTTCAATGGTTGTAGTATTTGTGTTGTGTGGAGGATCTTGCCTAGATGTTAATAAAAACACAGTATCTGCAAGTGCAATAATGCAAAATGCAATAAAGCAAGGTATTCTTATACAAAGATTTTTGGCACTCAGTCTCCTATGTTTCCCTAGTATGTGGGCAGGCAATAAGTTAGTTGGTTTCTTCATATAAGATTTAGAAAAATTTATTTGCAGTTAAGTTTTATTATCTATACAGATTTTCTAATAGAAACATCAAATACTAAGCTGCTCTAAAACCTTCCTCTTCTCCCTAATGAATCAGTAAGATTATTGATTAAAATATACTGGGAAGGTGACATTATAATCTCACATTCAAGAATTGGGTGACTCTACTTAGAAACATAGTAATTATTACAGAGTATAAAATATCAAAAATAGTAAAAATTAGAATACTTCAAAAGAGATAAGAGGACTGTTAGCAACCAAATTTAAGTTGGTATCACTAAATTTGAACACTTTTTGTCCCTTTAAGAATCTTAAAACTCAACCATATTGATATATTAAAAAAACATATATTTATATGGGTATAAATGGTGTGTTGAGAGGGTTTTGTTTAGTTAGTTTCATAGCTCTAAAGTTGAAAATAGTTGGAGTGACACTATATAATAGGGTCATACAGGTTTCAAGTGTACATTTCTATGATCTCTGTACCAATAAATTTAATAATTTTTTTTTAATTAGGAAAGAGCCCTGGCTGGTGTTGTTCAGTGGATTGGACACTGGCCCACTAACCAAAATGTTGCCTTGTTTGATTTCTGGTCAGGGCACGTGCCTGGGTGTGGGCCAGGTCCCCAGTTGGGGGTATGCAAGAGGCAACTGGTCAAATGTTTCTCTTCTACATTAATATTTCTACCCCTCTCTTTCTCCCTTCCCTTCCCCTCTCATTAAAAATAAATAAAAAAAATCTTTTAAAAATTAAAAAAGAAGATGAGAATTAAAGTGCTAAATAAGTCAACTTAGGCTTATTGTTCAATGCTCTAAATAAATGTACATTGCTTGTATATTTTGACTGTTCAGTAAAAACAGTTATATAAATCTAACTACAAGTTTAATTTGAAAATATATTAGAGAAATGCATTTAGAAGCTATATGAACTGCTTTTATTAGTGAAAGGAGAAAATGGTTGGTTGGTATAGGGTAAAGTTTATCTTCCTTTCACAGCAGGTCCTGATGAAAAGCTAAAAGCTTCTCCCAGGGACGAGACAGGAAGAGGATGCAGACCAGTTCCTTCTGATAGGCTCTGAAGCCGCAAAGTTTACCAGGCAGTGTGTACACAGTAGCAAAATCTCAGAAGGAACCACTTTGACCCGGGGAAATGTTTCTCAAATATTCTGCCATCAGTGCATTTGTTTATTCCCTGGAGTTTCCTTTCCAAAAATATAAATAAAAACTATTGCTGACAGATTCCTTGCCTTTTTACTCATGCAATATACCAATTTTTCTTGAACTTAAAAAAAAAAAACACAACTTTTAGTTAACTTATTGGAGTGACATTGATTAGTAAGATTATATGTTTCAGCTATACTGTATCAGTTATACATTGTGTTGTGTACTCACCAACCAAAGTCAAGTCTCTATCACCATTTATCCTCTCTTTTTACCCTCTTCTATCTACCCCCACCTCCCTTTCCTTCTGGTAATCACCATATTGTTAAGTTTACCATCACACCTACAGTTGTGGGGGTTTTGTTATTGTTGTTGTTTATTTTGCTTAATCCCTTCACCTTTTTCAACCCAGCCCTGCAACCACCCTCCATTCTGCCAGCTATCAGTGTGTTTTTGTATCTATGAGTCCATTTCTATTTTATTTGTTCATTAGATTCCACATCTAAGTGAAATCATATGGTGTTTCTTTTTCTTTCTTTTTTTTTTAAATTTTATTGTTGTTGTATTACATCCATCCTCTTTTTTTTTCCCCTCTGTCCCTCTCCCATATGGTATTTCTTTTTCTCTGACTGGTTGATTTTAGTTAGCATAATACTCTCCAGGTCCATGCATGCTGGTGCAAAAGGTAAAGATTTCATTATTTGTTATAGCTGAGGAGTATTCTGTTGTGTAAATGTTCCACAGCATTTTATCCACTCATCTACTGATGGGGAGTTGGGTTGCTTCCAAATCTAGGCTATTGATCAGTAACAGTGCAAATTGAACATAGGGGTATACAGTATATATTCCTTCCAATCAGTGCTTCAGGTTTCTTCAGCTCACATAAATTCCCAGAGTAGAACTGCTAAGTCATCAGACATTTCATTTTTAATATTTTGAGGAAAATCCATACTGTTTTCCACAGTGCTTGCACCAATCTAAACTCCCACAAACAAAGAACAAAATCCCTTATCTCTGCACCCTCACCAACACATGCTGTTTGTTGACTTATTGATGATGGCCATTTTGACAGGTGTTAGGTGATAGATAGCTCATTGTGGTTTTAATTTGCATTCCTCTCATAATTAGTGATGTTGACCAACTTTTCAAATGCCTATTGCCATATATATATCCTCTTTGGAGAACTGTCTATTCAGTTCCTTTACTCATTTTTTCATTGGATTGTTTTATTGTGTGTGTGTGTGTGTGTGTGTGTGTGTGAGTGCATGTTGAGTTTTATAAGTTCTTTATAAATTTTTAATATTAACCCCTTACTCGATGTTATCACTGGGGGATATGTTCTTCCATTCAGGGGGTTGTCTGTTTACTTTGTTGATTGTTTCTTTTGCTGTGCAAAACTTTTTAATTTGATGTAATCCCATCTGTTTTTCTTTTGTTTCTCTTGCCAGAAGTAATATATTAGAAAAATATTGTTATAAGCCCTGGCTGGTGGCACAGTGGATAAGGTGCTGGCCTGTGAACCCAAAGGTCACTGATTCATTTCCCAGCCAGGGCACATAACCAGGTTGCAAGCCAGGTCTCCAGCTGGCTCCATAGCTGGAGTCAGGTGAAAGGCAACCATACATTGATGTCTTTCTCCCATACCCTCTCTCTAAAAATAATAAATAAAATCTTAAAAAATATATATTGTTATAAAAAATGTCCAAGATTTTACTGCCTATGTTATCTTCTAGGATTTTTATGGTTCTGAGTCTTATGTGTAAGTCTTTAATCTATTTTGAGTTCATTCTTGTGTATGGTGTAAGGTGGTTCACCAAATAAATCAGAAATGAAAGAAGTAACAACTGACACTGCAGAAATATAAATACAAAGGATTATATGAAACTATTAATGACCAACTATATGCCAACAAACTGAACAATCTGGAAGAAATTAATAAATTCCTAGAAACATGCCATATTCCAAAACTGAATCCGGAAGAATCAGAAAATCTGAATAGGCCACTTACAACTAATGAAATCAAAGCAGTAATAAAAAAACTCCCAGCAAACAAAAGGCAGCTCTGATATGCTTAAACACTGCCACCCATGGGTCCAGACTCAGCCTTGACACCTAAAGCCCTTTTCACAGTGGAACCCATAAGTAACGTAGGGAGGCCCAGGTGCTTTTATTGGGGCCAGGCCACCCCTCAGATCCCACCCAAGCAGCCCTGTTCTGTCCTATCCCAATCTGTGGAAGGGGGTTTCAAGTGGGAACAGGATAGGGAGGGGTCAGAAGTCTGGTGGGCTGGTTATGTTCACACCTCAGGTTAAGACTGCTGGGGTGGACATGGAGTGTGGGTGGCACCCTTTACTTGAGATTTTATCTCCCATCTCTGGAGGTGAATCGCATTTCCTCTGGATGGAGGTCTGTGCAGACACAGGGTAGGGCCTGATCAGGGAGTAGAAAGTCCAGTGGCAAAAACAGCAGCAATTAGGGCTGGACAGGCCTTGAGGTCTCCCAACTGGATGGTGGTCATTGTCATTGCAGAATTCAAGCCTATTCTGATGTTTCCTATAAATAGACCCTTACAATAATTATCTTTTTTGTGTCTTCTCACATATATTTATTTGAAACAGTATTTTTGTTATTGGAAAGGACAATCCCGGATGGATTAGAGACCAGATGTAAAAACAGAAGCCCTTTTAGTAAGTGTCTCATCTCAGGGTAGGGACCACTGTGTGGAGAGTGGACGGGATCTGCATATCCTGGTCCCCATGGACAAGGGAAGCTGAGCAGCTGTTAACATGGCTGGAAGGGTCTCTATGTACTAACAGATAAAGATCTCAGGAATTCTCTTATGTGAGACATATGGGCCAACTGTTTGCATTCAAGGTCCTACTTGTGAGATCACATATGTGTGTTTTCAACATGCATATACACATATGTGAGAATGAATCTGTATGTGAGACAGAAAAACAGAATGAGACAAGTACAGCCTGGAAGATACTCACCAAACCTTTCATAATCCTCACCTCTGGGGTGGGATTTGCAAATCTCATCTCCTTGAGGTGATGTCTAAATTGTTTATAATGCATGTATAACTTCTAGAAATATTAAAGTCATGTTTAACATTACCCATTTATCATTCATATGGACAAAAGCACATTATTTAGTTTTTACTTTTAAAGCATTTATGACAATTATGCATTCAAAAGCAATTCAGAATTAAGTAAGGAATAGGGGGCACTCATTGTTCCAGTCATTTCCCAGTGTGCATGTAGTGTTGGCATGTGCATGTGTGTATACCTGTGTTCCCACACTCATGTATGCATGTGTGGGTGCATGTGGATGTTCGTATATGTGGGTGTTTGTTTCTGTGTGTGTGTAATTTGTGGGTGTTGGGTGCAGAGAATTATCAGCCTTGTGCCCATCCGGAACCTCATTTATTTAGGGGAATGATCCTGCTAGTCAGTTATCTTCCTCCTTGGCATTTTCTATGTCCTACATCTGAATTTCCAAAGCCTCTGCTATGGAAAATGGGCCATTTCTGATTTTTCACTCCCATTGCTGTACTGAAGAGAGTATCTGCATCCTATTTATTTAGGACAGGTCTCTAGATATGGAGATTTTTTTGTCCAATATAAATAATGGGGGGAAAGATGGCGACAGAGTAGAGAGCAGTGCTGATGGTGTTCTCGAGTACCAGAGCAGCTAGAGGACAAGATAGGAAGCATAAGACATCTTCAGGTCTCTAAGAATTGGAGCGGTCAGCATCTGGACACAGGGGAGTACAGCCCAGAGGCAGCGGAGACCAGCAGGAGAGCAGGTGAGGCAGTTCCCCACCGACTGGCCTGCGGGCCGAGGTAGGCTCTGGGCAGGGGCAGCTCTACCCAGAGGGGCGCATTTAACTGAAGCAGCTCCAGGTTCCCTGGAGACTAGAAATCTGAACATGGAGTGTGGGCAGCAAGGGCAAACGACATAGGGAATGAGGAATTGAACTCCTGCAGGGGAGGGACTATGTGAGAGACTCACTCCAACAACAGGGAGAGGAAGCTCCTCACTGGGCCAGAGGCGGAGGAGAAAAGTCCTGCCGGGAGCGGGAGCGGGGGAGCAGTGCACCAGGCAGGGAGGTGAGAGGGCCAAAAACAGTGCTGCTAGGACACCGGGAAACAGCAGTTTAAAGCCCCTGCGAGGGGGGAGGCCCAGCCCTACACACCCACAAAGGCCCCCAGGCTCCGCAGAAACTCCAAACTGTGAGCTGGGAACTAGTAGTGGGGAGCAACTGACCCGCCCATTGCCCTAGACAAAGGCAGCAGATCACAAAGGCCACATAAAGGACGCCTCAGAGAGCTGGTCTGCTTGGAGGACTGGCTCTCACCCAGGGGATCTGGGCAGTGCTGGCGGACCCCTGGCACTGTTGAGGAACAGGGGCTGCCTCTTCCAGGAGCTGCGGGGGCAGGGCCAGTCATCACAGGAACCAGCAAGGCTGCAGGCTGCCCTGCAGGGGTTCCAGGTGCTCATCACAGACAGGAACCTCCTCCAGGAGTGGGAGGGGACACTCTGTGGGCTCCAGAATACCAGCAGCCCTAAAACTCAGCTACAGAAGGCCCAGCCTATCTGGGGGCTGACACTCAGAATCAGCCCTGACTGTGATAATCAGAGGCCCTGCCACGCCAAGACCAGCTGGACTATAGACTGCAGAGACCTGACCAAGAAAGAGGCAGCCTCAGGAAATGGATTGCAGTTAATCTCAGGCACCTGAGTTATACCGAGAGCTACATGAACTATTAATCCCCAACATATCCTTTTCAAAAGTTACTTCTCACATATTCTTAATCCCCCCCATACCTCAATCCACCTAAATACCCAAGACCCTCCCCCTACTCTTGAATTAAAGTCTACTCACTCTCTGGCTACAACACATTCCCAGTCCTCAATCTAAGTATTCCTCCCTTCCCCAGCCACCTAAAACCTTTCTTTATTCTTTTCTTCCTTCCTTTTTTTTCCCCCTCCTTTTTTTTTTTTTTTTTTTTTTTTTTTTTTTTTTTTTTTTTTTTTCTTTTTAA